>VUQR01036443.1:8977-73951 GCA_015108515.1 Hemichromis elongatus
TTTGAAGGTTGACTTTTTTTGTATTCAAAACACTTTTTTTTTAGTGAACGGATCATAATATGCTAATTTTTTGAGACAGGAATTTTGGGTTTTCATGAGCTGTATGCCAAAATCATCAATATTAAAACAATTTAAGGCTTGAACTACTTAAGTTGTGTGTAATGAATCTAAAATATATAGAAACTCTAATGTTTATCAGTACATTGCAGAAAATAATGAACTTTATCACAATATGCTAATTTTTTGAGAAGGACCTGTACATTCACACTAAAACACACATTAACGTACGTACAGTGATCACAAACTACCTACACAGAGAGTTGGATTTACCAAAGTAAACTCTGAGGACACGGACAGAGGTCTTTGCTATTTTGATCGCTGTTCACTCAACCTAATAAGTTTTTATGAACGCTTCCATGGCTACACCATCATTCACAGGCTATCGGATTCACTGATTATGAGAAGTGAGACAAGGGAAGTCTTTTCAAGTATAAGCGATGTGACTACATTCATGCATGACCCAATACCAGCCAGGTGATTTCTTGGATTCTTTGCTTGTCATAGACAATCGAACAGCAAATGAAGCCTGAAATGTAACCGCCGAGAATCATACTGTGATCCGTGAAGACATTTTCATAAGCACGATTATTTCATTATAGATAGTGGCCCCCTAAAACAAACACTCCAAAACACTTAAAGCAGTTGTTTTCCATCATCACTTATTGCCATGACTTAAAAAACATAGAAAAGAACAAAACATTTGCTGTATTTACTGGCATTGTAACACAGGAAATTTTGTTTATTTGGCTTATTTGCTTAAAAAGGTTCTTGGCAAGCATTTTATAGGTTTATATGTAAGTGTTTATTAAAGTATCTGTGTTCATTAACATGTATCTGTACAAGTTTTGTTACTGATAGAGTATTCAGTGATAATCTGGCCAACAGTCAGCGACATGGCCATGTAAAGGGAAACATCTGATGTATCTGAAAAGTGCTGATCACTTGAACAGCGCTCTGCTTCTGCTGTAATTCAGAGAAAAATATCTAATCTTTAAGTTTACTGATTCACATGTAGTTGTGAATGTTCTGGAAAAAGGTGAGAGCAGAGCTACCTGGACAGAATCAACATTTGAGCAGTATTGTTTCACAAAAAAAAAAAAAAAAAAAAAAAAAAGCTCTCAGTGATGAAGTAGGCACTGTCTTAGATGTGAAAAGAACTTCACTAAACCTTTTTGATTTATGAGCTTTTTCCTTCAGCCAAATTTGCTTCAGGTAAAAGTAGCACAGTTCTTGCCAAGCTTCAGGTCAGATAAAAACTCTCTGTGGCCAAAAACTTTGTTTACTTTTTTCTATATATAACTGAATCATTGTAATTTATGAATAGGCTTTGCTCTCTAAAAGCTGTGGCGTATCCCTTTAAACATAAACGTTTGTGATCATTCTTTTATGCTATTGTGCTCCACAAGGGCCTCCTAGGGTCTGACTCTTGTCAAGTCCATAAGTTTTTAGAAAATTGTGTTTTTTTTTTTCAATTTGTCTTTAAATAGTGGATTTGAAATCAAACAATTAAAATGGGATTCGAGTACAGACTTCCAGCTTTAAGGGTTTTCAAAAACTATTGCATTACTTGTTTAGCAATTAAAGTACACATACTGCCCAATTTTCAGAAACTCAAAAGTCATTGGGCAAAGTATAGAGATTGTTAATAGTACTTGAATGGAAATCCTTTGCTGTCAATGGCTGCCTAAAAGCTATTACCAAATGCTGTTTTCTCAGCTGTAAGAGGCCCTGCCAGGCTTTTACTATGGCTATTTTCAGTTGCTGCTTGTTTGTGGCTCCTCTGATTTTAGTGAGCTTTCAGTAACTGAAAAGGACGCTATGCTCTGTTGGGTTAAGAGCAGAAGACTCACTTGGTCATTGAAGAATATCACATTCCTTTGCCTTGAGATTTTCTTTTTTTCAGCCAACCTGCTGCAAGCGTGTTGTTCTTAGATAACTTACACAAACTCATAGAATCCGGTTACAATATGTGACCAACGTTTGGTTTTACTGATTTTATATCTCACCTGTGTAACAATCTTTAATGTAAATATTAATATTAATTATTTTTCAAACACACAGGGATTTGAGATGTATTTCTGCTAACTTCACTGCCAATTTTGTGCAACAACCACAGAAAATACTACAGGAACAATCTAAAGCATACACTGTTCATCAGTCTCTGGGTGTCTTAAGTTAGAGGTTATTACAACTTATAAGGTTTTTGACACTGGCTAGCACAATGTTTCTCCTTGTTACTGTGTATTGTTGCTCAAAGATACAAGATGAGTCAGACATGAATCTTTCCGTGTGGTATGATTCATAATTTCGGACACAATAAACTGTTTGCTCAGTGGCAGAAAAACTCAAGGATTATGTGAAAAGAATCTCAAAGGGAATTCGCTGCAGTTGGTGCTGGCAGCAAAGTAATGGCCAAATCAGATCACTCAAGTCAGGGATCCACCCAGCGCCACAGGAAACAGTTGAGTACAGCTAGAGAGACGGGCACATTCTCTAAACTGACATTGCAATACCCACCTGCCCTGATAAACAGCTAAATACAATACACCTTGTCAACTTGGAACAGTTTAAATGATTGATATGGCTTTTGAAATAGCCCTTTGTTTTTACAGTAATCAGGGCTAAAACGAGAGAAACACCACTGCTAAATACAGCAAGACAGAGCACATTAACAAGTAAGTCATCAAAGTATCAGACTCTCAAACAGCAGGACTGTGTGCTTACATCTGGAAATGCCTCTGGCTGTTAGCTGCCCTCTTTCTGTCCACAAAGAGAATTTTATGAGGCTGGTCTTTTTTTTGTGAATTTTATTTTTCTTCCACATAAAGCACCTCAGTATTTGAAAGGGAGTTGCAGTTTGAGCTTATACTATGTTCCTCTCTGCACTCTTACAGAAATACATGAAGGCTTAGAAAGAGAAATTCTAAGTTTTTTTTTTTTCTCTCTGGGGAAGAGAACTTCTACCTTTGTAAAGTCTTTGTAATTAAAGTTACATGACACTGAACTCATATGGACTTGAAAATGTTTCCATGCTGTCGTCAGTGGTGTGATGCTTTTCATACCTTGTTAAATAATTATTCTTACTGAAATATATAATTTACCAATCATTGGTTTTATTTATTAAATAATCCTGAAACATCAAATTAATAATGTTCTCCATCCATCCATGTGTTCTTTGCTTAACTTCACAACTATCATCATCCAGTGTACATCACAACTGCAGAGCCATGTTGCCTAGCACATGTGCGCTCTTTCTTTCCTGCCCTGCACTTAGTGGTGTTATGCCCCTGAAAGCCACCTATTTTCCAGCTAGTGTAGGGGTTGTACTTATAGAGGGCTGTACTTATAGAGTCTGGTGTAGCAGTACGTAATCATCATTGCATTTAATACAGGCTTTGCCTTTTAAGTGCTGTCACTGTTGACATAAGGGCAAAGCTGGATGTGCCAAATACCCCACTGGAGAAAGAAAACCTCCCACCAAAAACACCAGTGTTCAATTACCTTATGTTTCACACAATATATAGTGAAACTGATGCCAAACTGCAATAAGCCTTGAATGATTGAAACGGACAGAAACACCCCAGTGTTTACCCTAGAGGGGCTCTTGTGTGCGAGTATATGTGTGTCTTTGGTTTCCTGTGACAAATGAGCAATCACTCACTCATGTTATTTGGACTACAAATTCTTAAGAAAGCTGTAACCCAGAATCAGCCCGTTCAGTAAAGCCAGGTTTTGGTCTGGTACAACAACAGACACACACACACACACACATGGATTCAGCAATTTATAGATCACCTAACTTAACTGCTGCCTGCATCTGAAATCTTTACACTACTGTGCACTACTGCTGAATGAGTGCTGTGTTAGCATACCAGTGTGAACAAGGCGGTGATTTTATTAGATAAGCCATTTTTGTTGTACAGTAGAAGACATAAACCATGGCATGATCCTAATCATTTTTGCTATTAACTATAAGATAACTGGTAATATCAAGTACATTGAGATAATATGAAATATGCTTAGCATGGTTGCAATAAAAGAAGCTGTCATGATCATAGTTGTCAGCATAATGCATAGCGCTTACTTAAAAGATTATGAATTCAAATTCATTTTAAAAATCTTTTTTCTATAGTAATGCTTGAATCAGCATTAATTAATTTATTAGACGGAATAGAAAAGAAAAAAAATTGTGACATGAACTTCTAATAAGAGTAATTTTCCTTTAGTGGGTTTTTAAGTGCCAGTGGCCACACTATGTTTGCTAACTATGTTTGTCTGCTTGGAGAATGTTGCAAAATAGCAGTTGGAAAAACTCTCCTTTAAAGCTGCGTCAAGTAAGGCAGAACTTCAGGGTAAATGAGGTATTCCTCTGTGGGTGACAATGAGTGACCCCATTCAAAATACACATTAGTCATTTAATCCACTGCTGTTATGAAAGTACCAATTATATCTGTTTTCCTTTTATGGTTTATTTACTGGATTTCTGATACTTGTGGCACACTAGTTAGGTGACATGTAAAACGGGGAACATTCATCAGGTTTTGCTAAGGGATGATCATATGCTGCTTAGTGTTTGCTCTCTCTCTCTCTCTCTCTCTCTCTCTCTCTCTCTCATGCACACACACGTAGCCATGACTAAAGTGGTTGTTTCAGCGCATCTGGACTATATGTCTCACCTCAGTGTGACAGAATGGGGTAACATCATGGTCATATGGTGAGTGCTGTTCCTGTAAACCCTCTGTAGCTCGAGTCTGACTCCAGTGCTTATGCTTAAGTTGTTGAAAATCAATTTAGATCTTTATTAAGCACAGTACAGATTTCTGATACTTTTTAGTCTGGTTTTTAGAAGCAGCACTACACTGAAACTGCTCTTTAAAGGTGTATAACAATCTTTTAACGGCACCTGTTTCAGGAAGTTGCTCTGTGCTTGTGTTGCTTGACCTCAGTGCTGTCTTTGATGCCGTTGACCATAATATTTTACTCAACAGGCTTAAGGTTTTGGCTGGTATTTCTGGCTCAGTACGTCAGTGGTTTTCCTCCCATTAATCTGGAAAGACATTGTTCGCCCTGTGGGGTTCCTCAGGGTTCTATTCTGAGTCCATTTTTATTCTCCTTTTACATGCTAACTTTAGCCGGTATCATTCAATCTTTCTGTTTTTTTTTTTTTTTTTACTATTTTTATTCCAATGACATTAAACTGCACGTCTTTTAAGCCGTACCATCTGGATAGGCTGTCCACCCTAGTTGACAGTTTATCCCGTATTTGTGACTGGCTCGCCAATAATTCCCTTGTTTTAAACTCTGACAAGACTGAAGCCATGATCACAGCTCCTCGTGATATACACTCAAGAACCAGTCAAGTGATTGCTTCTTTTTGCTCATCTGCAAAAGCCAGTGTTCATAATCTTTGTGTAGTATTTGATTGCTCCTGACCTTGGACACACATATAAAATCAATCTCCGTTTCCTTTTTGTGTCATTTAAGAAACATTTCTAAATTGCGAGCTATAGTCTCCTCCTCTGAAATGGAGAAAAGTGTTCATGCATTTTTATCGCCGTGCTTGGATTATTGTAAGTGCCTTCTTTACGGGAATAAACAAATCATCAATCTAGGATGATGCGATAAGTAAAAAGAATCTATCCGAACCTGTGTGAAAAAGTAATTGCCCCCTAAACCTAATAACTGGTTGTGCCACCCTTAGTACATTTGAGTTATATTTTTTCACTTCCAAAAAGTGGACAACACCTAATCTTGAAGAATAGAAACAAAGCATCAATATCTATTATGCTAGTATAAACCCAATAACAAATCCAGTGGTGTTATTGATATTTTTGATATTTGCCTCAGTCAATGTTAGTAGGATTTAGGTTCGAACTTGGACTTCAACGACTCCAAAACCTTGATTTTGTTTGGATTTTTTAGTAATTCAGAGGTAGACTTGCTGATGTGACTCACTGTCACAACCCAAGTACTCTTAATCCTTAAGGCACAAGCATGGCTAGACACCCTCATTCAGGATTTTCTGGTAGAGAGCAGAAATATTGGTTCCATCAATTACGAATAGTTGTTTGTTGGTTCTGAAGCGGCAAAGCAGCCCCAGACCCTCACAGTACCACTACCACCATGTTTACCACAGATGTAACAGAAACTACCAAAAAGTTACATTTTTGTCTCGTCAGTCCACAGAATATTTTCCCAATAGTCTTGGGGGTCATTAAGATGTTTTTAAGGCAAATATGAGACGACCCTGTGTGTTCTTTTTGGTCAGCTGTGTTTTTCTCCTTGGAGCTCGCATGGATGCCTACTTCACACTGTCAGATAGGTTCACACAGTTAATTCATGACTTAACAAGTGGGGGGTAATTCATTGTTTCACATAGGTCCAGGTAGGTTTGGATAGCTTAGATAGCTTTCTATTAATAAATGGAATCCTCATTAAAAAACTGGATCTTAAATTTGTTCAGGTTATCCTCACCTGACATTAAAATTGGATGATCTGTAGGATGGAAGTGTGACAAATATGAAAAGGAAAACAGGAAGGGACACGTTTTCACAGAACTGTATGTAATTTTGCACTCTGCTTTTGGTTTGCTTTTAAGCATGCTTCTTATGGAACCACAAAACAACAAAAATAAAAAGAATATTTGGTTTTATAAAAAAGCTGCTTGAAATTATGGATCAGCTTAGCTGTGTTTTTATATCACTAACTCAGCAGGCTGGTTAAGCATTCATCCTCTGCTCGTGCTCTGGTGCTGTTACATATGCCTCTCACACCACGACAGCAACTAATCTATTATTTGCTCTTATATGTGGCAGCTTTTAAATTACGCTTCACAGGAAGTGATATGAAACTGATTTTGGATGGCAAAGCACAATACAGTTTTGTAGTGTATGTGCCTGACTTGTCTCATAGAAATTGTTTATTTGTTCAATTTCTACCTGAACTAACACAACAATTGTCCGGAATGAACTACTTTTGCGCGGCTTTTGCTTGTCATAAAAGATTACACGAGAATATCTTGATGCACGCTCAATCGTCCAGGTAAGTAAATCCACAAAAGTTGAGTCTGTTCATCTGGACGTAGCGTTTTCATTTGGAGAAACATTTGGTTCCTCATCCAAGTTTTTCCTCAGTCCCAGCTAACTGCAGGTTTCCCAAATCTTATAAACAGTACTTTTGCATAATGACTGAAGCTAACACCACTGAAGGAAAATGGGCTGGGAGATCAGTTCCTTGATCATGACCATTGATCAACAACCACTGATCATAGACTACTGATCAATGGCCATGAGTACCACTCAGAAAGAGTTGGGGAATGACCACAATCACAGCATCCATGATTCAGAGATGGTCTTTCCCTTTTCACATAAATGGCCTCCTTGACTCCGCACTCAAACCAGCATTCTTCCCTGTCCTGGATGTGTACATCCTCATCATTGAAATAGTGTCCACTGGCCTGTAGGTGTAAATAGACTGCCAGTCCTGGCCTGACGAGGTAGCTCTTTTTTGCTACTGGGCTGTATACAGCAAAGTCTGATCAGTTGGTCAAACTTTTTGTTTCGGTCTTTTCAGTTTTGCAGAACCTCTGTAGTGCTGAATACAATTGACAGAAACAAGCTGCAGACACTGAAAGATGTGAGGGTTTAGACAAAATCCATTTTTTTCCCTCAAGCAGTTAAAAAATAAAAAATAAAATAAAGACAGTAAACGTAAGTTTTAAAAAGAAGAAAGTAAAACAAGAAAAAAAAAGATTCACCACCAGCAGCGTTCACCAGCACCATTTTGTGGACTTGTGTCAGTTTATTTACTTCTTAGTCCATCAAGATTCAACCCTGCACATCATAGTTGACTTTCAAGTGGACAAAAAACACATGTAATAAAACACATGTACACTATCAAGGTCTCCTCTACAAACTCCTCTAAACATGTCCACAAGGCTGAATTTAAAAAAAATGTTTAAAGTTTACATTTTTAGATAACGTGTAGGGTCATCTTGAGCCAGTCCACAATGTGACATCACTAGGTTGGTTTGTTGGTTGCTGCTAATAGAAATACATACACAACAACATTGTGTTAGCTAACTAGTGACAGAAATGATAACTAAGTGGAAAACAATTGAAATGTAAAAGCATCCTAAGGCTGTCACTTTTATACTACCCTTAGCTGCTGCAATGACTTTTATCTTAAAAACAAGGAAATACTATCCACTTTCAATCTGTCTATTAAGCAGATTGTCAGGTTCCCCTGTAGTTGTGTCCCCTCTGTGTTTGTTTTCTCCACACATAATAGGCTGGCAGAGCAGTAGTCCACAGGATCGTCACTATTTTATGTAATATTAAGGTGTCATCTAACCCTTAGGTTTTAACTGGAGGTTACCTGTAGTAAATCCTAGAGTTTACTACATGCATATCATATAAGATAAGATAAGATAAGATAAGATAAGATAAGATAAGATAAGATAAGATAAGATAAGATAAGAAGAACTTTATTTATCCCGAGGGAAATTCTTTTGTCATACACATGCTCAGTGCAGTCAGAGAGACAGAGACAGAGACAGAGAGACATATAGGTTCATCAGCATTAAACTTCACATTAAAGTGGTATCCATTGAGCATGGCTGGTGTTTGACTTTATAAAATTATGACAATGGGACTGGAAACACCTCAATTCAGTGTCTAAGAGGTGTGGCCTTACACTTAAATATGTCTATACAGTGTGCATATATTGTATTATTGTTGGTGTATATTGGCGATAAAGTCCTCAATCAGTTATCTGCACCTACAATTTCATTCATACTTTCTGATGCAGTTTCATTGAGAACACAATGTCTGTAAGTGACATCATGTTTTCTTAATTATAAGTGGGAAATTTAATAACTGACCTTACTGGTGCCCTCTGGACTGTAACGATACAACTGAAAAATAGTGCTCAGGATTTTTCAAATAAACCTCGTGTTATTTTCAGCTATGGCTTTATCAGTATTTTGTTCACAAGAACATCGAGGTAAGCAAACACTATGAGAGTCTCATTTCAAGTACGGAGTTCAATCAATATGATGTCTCAGGGTGTCGTTTTATGTAACTTTAGGCGTGAAGGTTCAGCTTTAATGTTGTCTGGAGGTCTTCGGCTTCATGGCATCTTTCCAAGATATCACTGGGAATCAGAAGCGCTGTTCGGACGCCTTACTGATGATTGTAATCTCCTCACAGCACAGTGTCAGTTCCCTCTGTTATTAAAGGGAAATTCCCCCAGTGTAGACTAACTAACACTGTTTGTTCTCTCTCATCTTGCAAATGAGTGAACAAAGAAAATTATCATTTTAACACATTAAAAAATGTTTAAAGCTTTTTAAAAGTCAGTTTAGCTTTTCTCCAAAATACAAGGATCTGTATATTAAATCCACATCATACCATCAAAATGTACATGGCAGATTAAATATCTCAGGAACTGTGTATGCTAGACACCTGAAAAAAGGTATTGTTGTGAATAAATACATCGAACTGGGAGAAACCCCGGGCCATTTCGAAGGAGCTGACAGATGAGTTGTGCCAGGTCAGTGAGTCAGACTACCCTCAGGAGGAGCGTAGTCTGACTGCATGATGTCTCATTACAGACAAAAGCTGCTTTAAGGCATGGCACAACTAATGTTTAGCAAAATGGATGGAAAGCACAAAGACTTCGTGGGAAAAAGTAAAAAGTCATTTCATAAATACAGTGCTTTACACACTCTGCAGACAGGTGTAACGATGTGAGGAACTTGTGTTTCAACTTGGAAGCTGATCAGCAGTGAGGGTTTGACTTCAGGCACAAATACAAAGTTTTAAATGCACAGCTCAACTTAAATACACTATAGACACAGTCCGGTGAATAAAAAAGTAATAAAAGCAAGGTCATAGTGAGACACATTACACAGAGCTTTTAACAAAGAGTACGTGAAAATACTTTGCTGCTATACAAAAAAATCAAATCAGCTCCTTAAAAAAAAAGGAAAAAGATTTGAACCCAATATTTGTTCTGGCAGATAAACAAGTGATGGATAAGTTTTACAGATTTATCTCGATATTATGAAGAAAAACATCGCTCAGTTTTTAAATTTAACCCCCCCTTTTTAAAGAGTGTACAGTAGTGACATACAGTGGAGTGAAAGGACAGAGAAAGGCAGCACATCTATCTGAACTCCACAGGAATTACAAAGGACAACAATCTCCTGGCAGTGAAAAGGGAGAGAGGTGGAAGGATCCTGGCAATCATCCCTCTCAAAGGTGAACGTCACAGCTTTCCTCAGTGTGGAGACCATTCGCTGGCAGTTGATCTGGAGTAGGGAGTTTTGTTGCCCCTGTCAAGTTTTCTGTGCTGGCATCTACTTTCCGTTCACAAACTGAATTGCTAATGCTGTGTGCATGTATGTATACTTATGAGTATCACTGTGTAAGAAGTATCCTTTGAGTAAGGAACGGGAGAGCTTTATTACACAGAGTGCACAGTAACTAGGCATTTCTCTACTTTTTAAAAGTCACCGGATTAGAAAGTGTATAGAGTCAAATGAAGAACTTTTTCGGAAATTGGTTTTTAATACTAGGAAATAAGAAAACAAAGGGCTTGTGGAGCATATTAGCTAAGCCCTCGTCCCTAAGACAATATTACTATAATACTTTCCTGCTTTTGTTTGAGTTTGTAATGATTTTCTAACTGGTTTAATACTGAAATCAGGACTTCCTTTTCTCTTCACACGCTAGCCCTTCAGGCCAGATAACCACCCTCAGTTTTTCACCCCAATTCCGTTAAAAGCTCTCAAGGGTTCAAATTGTGGGGTTCTAATCTTTCATCGTGATCACAACATTTAACCTGAGATAATTATTGTTGTGAACTGAGTTTATACAAATAAATTTGAACCGAGCTGTCCTTGTAGAAAATGATTACATTTTTTGGAGGATTCTCATCTATATCCATCATGATAATCTCTTTCTAGTATAAGCTGGTTTTGCAAGGCCTAGCGACTACGAAATCCAACACTTTTTCTCTCAGCAGACAGACTGCAGCTTGGCTCAAACCCTATCATCTTCGATTCTGGAATTTCGCTCTTCGTATTTTCCTTTATCCATCCTCATTTCTTTGACTTTGCCAACCTATGTGCTAGAATCCCCTAGCTCTTCTTCTTTGAAATTTGAAGATTCATTCTCTTTGTCTGAGACTGTGAGAACTTTTATTTGTATTCGACTTGATTTTATTGCTGCAGATGACATTTAAAGCTGTATTATGTGTATATATATATATATATATATATATATATAAACTACTGTATATAACAAGACAACAGGACTTTACTGAGGAAAACATGACTGTCAAGTATGTTGCCTTCACCGGAAATCTTGGATCTTCGCTTTTAAAATTGTGAGACACATTACGATAGTCACTGTCAGGATACAAATGTTTCTTTTCAACTGTGCTTTCAATAGGATTAGCTTACTCACGCAAGGATTTCTCAAGGAAGTAATATCAACATGTTTCCCCAGACAACTAAATGCTTCACTTTGTCAACAACAAAGACGCTGATAAATGACTGTAATCAGAAATGTCGTATTATCACACAGAACACCCACAACATTTTGAGGGATACTCAACTGTTGATGCAGGTGTTGAAACGAACTCTGTGAATAGGTGACAGCGTAATTTCCATGCTGTCTCATGATTGCAGTATAGTTACATCACTGAATTTGTATTAAGCCATTTTTGTCCTCCAGTCAAGCCCACACTAGTCAGTTGAGACCACTGAGCTCCCTGTCTGTCCTGCAGGCAACGTCAGAGCACGTCTCTGCCAAAAAAAAGGGAAAATACTCTCTTTTTTTTCTTTTCAGAAGCAAACTTAAATGCCTAAACAGACATCCAGGAGCAATAAGATATGTAAGACTTTCCACCTACCCAACATGTAACACATTAAATAATATTTATTTTTTACCAGTTTGCTCCTCCACCTGGGAAGCAAGTTAGGCAGGGGTGGTTTCCAAAATGAATGAGTCGCCCAAGGGCTGCTCCTAGATAGCAGTGATCCCGAGCTCATAGGCTGTGCCACTACAAATGTGTGTGCTTGTGCATGTCGCTGTGTCTGTGTGCCGCTGAGAAGTATTTTAGTGCTTCAGGGCTTGTTATTCTGTCAGCACAGACAAGAACTCGAAAATGTCAGGATTTTTCCCCAAAGAAGAAAAACAAATACATGCTTGGGATTTTCTCGCAAATGCGTTCGTGTTAGGAAAAACCCTGAATGGGAAAAGCTGACATGCGTACTGTGTCTTATGAAGCTTCAAGGGGCTTGTTGGTATAAACAGAAGGCACGGTATGAGCAAATGGGCACAATGTCCAGTTTAATTTGATGCAACAACTTTTATGACACTACTGCTCCTGGATATTGACTAGGGAACTGAATAGACCAACTCAAAAGACCTGATGGTTGTTTGTGTCGATGGAAGAACAGATGGATGGGTAGACAAACATATGACAGACAGACTCACACTGAGAGGAGTGATGGGCAGATGATGGATGGATATTTTTTCTGTGTTATTTTCCTACTGAAATTGTACTGGCAGACTATGATGCGACACTAGCTGACTACACCTGGCATACGTTCTGCACCAACAGCTGTTTGTTCATCCATCATCTGCATCTGACAAGATATATGAGCTGCTGCTCACACCTCCTAATCCTGAATGTTCATTTAAAGTTGTGGTCAAAAGTTTACATACACTCATCATGGGCATCATTGTCATGGTGATTTGATGGTTTTAATTATTTACTTGACCTCTTCTTTTTCTGGGATAAAACAACTGTACAGCACACATGTTCAAAGGCTTTAAAAAACAAGAATTGTGTGCACAAGTTTGAATTTTTTAGATATTTTTTCTAACCTACACAGAGTCAAAAGTATTACATATAGGTTCAAAAGTATATATATAAATGCTGATATTGTTTGGATGGGGAGTCAGGTCATAATTTACTCACTTCAATTACCCTATGAGCAATTGTGATCTCATTTTATGAAGCACACAACATTACTTTGAGATGCTGGAGGTGTGCAGCTTTTTGTCTGCAGCTCTTCCTCTACCAGCACACTGTGGCTCTTCTTCTGATTCACTGTGTAGCCCTAACTCATTGGCATACAGTGATTTAAAGTATGTTTTTGGCATCACTGTAAAAAAAAAAAACATCCAGTAGGTCTAAGAATGAATTACTACCCCGCCCTTCCTCTAGTCTTTGATTTCAGCTTTGGCCAATCATTGATCTTCTGAAACCAGCCAAGGAAAATATTCCATTCATTCATCCATCCATGTTTTTAACTGCTTATCCAATTTAGGTTTGCAAGGATGCTGGACCGTATCCCAGCTGTCAGAAGGCAAAAGGCGCGGTACAGTATAGAGTCACCTGTTAACCTAATATGCATGTCTTTGTGTGAGGAAGCCCGAATACAAGCAAACTGGTAGTGTCTCCTCAGGGATCCACAAGAAAAAACATAGAGTTGATTTAGCCTCATTTAATGTGAATTTAAATCAAATTTTACTTTGGAATTAATTAAGAATTAATTAAGACAATTTTAATTCCAAAGTAAACTGAGTAAAGCACAGACATGTGCTTAAAGAGCTTTAAGAACTAATTATGATGCAGATAAAATTACTGCAACACTCTGTCAATGCAAATGTTACAAACAAGCAAACTTGGTTCTCCAGTTTCTCGTCTGCGCTGTATTAAAAATCACCTCCTGTGGAATTTATCACTCAATTCTTTATTAGCTGCTTACACCAAAAAGAGAAAAAAGACAGTATGTAGATATTTAGAAAGCTAAAACATCACTAAGCATAAATATAGCAGAAGAAACTTCGCTTTTCATATATTCTAATTAAAGTGTGGAAAATTTAAATAGGCCAGACCAGTGAAATCCCTCTTTCTGTCAGTGAAAAGAAGTTTAACTAATCCCTGAAATATCTCATTATAAAAAAAGAAGCACAACTTCATCACTATATCTTCCACACTATATTTCCCCATGATAAAGAAATGCTGCTGTAGGAAATAAAGGACATTTTTTAACATGACTCTTTGTGCTTAAAGTGCAACAAATGTGTAAAAAATTACAGAATAATTATCCTGGTAGCCCATTGCCCAGATGGTCGTGTTATTATGAAACTGAAAGTTTTTGTTCATTCCCCTTAGACACATTGTAAAAACCCCTGAGATTTCTATAGTTGATAGTTAAAAAAGGAGGAAACTTTCTGTTACTTAAATTGTTTATGTATTACTTAAATACTTGATGCACCGTGAAGAGTGATGAGGAAAGTTAATATGTGAAGGAAAAGCTGCAAAACTTACCAAAATATATTCAAATTGGGCCGTAATGGAGTTTTTGTCAGGCCACGTCTGGCCCTTATGTTGGCCTTGTGTTTGACCCCCCTGTCCTAATAGTTCTAATGCTATCAGTCAGATTTTTTGTTAGCTGTCTTTTTCATTGCTTAGATATACAACCTGAGTCATTGTGTCACAGTCTCATGCATAATAAAAATCCATTCATATCGCAGCTATAATACCATAAAGCTGTCCACTCATGGACGATAAAACCGACTCATCTGGATGGACTGACGCGGATTCAGCCAGCCACAGCAGTTTTTCCCTTCTGCAGGCCTGAAAACAGCCAGCTGTGGATAGGAGGGTTTCAAGTACACATACGAGGATCCTAAAACAACACTGAAAACCTCTCTGTCATTCCTCATCGCCATCTCCATCATGTCTTTCCCCAGCGTAGTCCTCCTCTCCTAATAATCTCCCCAATTCTCTTCAGCTTCTTAACACCCCCTTTGTTGTCTAAATCATTAATCTTCTCTGGTGAATTCCTCTCTTTTCCTCCAACTCCCTCTTCCTCTTATGGTTATGTTGAAGCTGTAGCCCGTGGACAACGCTGGAAACACAACATCCTTCTATCTATCTTGCCACAGGCCATTCCCTTATCCACATTAGACAGGATTTAGGGGAAAGATGCCGCCAACAAACAAATGTTCCACCCGCCTACAGATGCCACAACACATCTGTATGGACACACAGGCACATAACACAAACACAAACAGGCATTTAAAAACACACTGACGCATATGTAGATACTAAACTTTTTAACCCACTGCCTAAGGACAAGCAAAGTTTTCTTTTTTAACTCTTGTATGTACGTATGCAATATAAAGCTCATTTTATGGGCATGATTCATCTGATAATCTCCTGGTGCTCTCATTTTGGTCATTTGTTTGTTTGTCACATATGGTTTCACTGTACTGCAATCTTTAATGAGGCAACAGCATTAGTTATCCCATTGGATTCAATTTGAGGATGCAATGAGCTGTAGTTAAACCCAATAAGTATACTTTTTAATGTGTGTTTGCATTGTTCTAACGATATCATCATCATAGTTTACTTTGCTCTTTGATGCATGTCTTTATGGAGTCAGCAGTGCACACTTTTATTTTGCTTTATGTTTCAATTCCATTTAACTTGCCAATAACTATAATACAAAGAGTCTATGCGCAAAAATAAAGTGCTTTGTAGACGGGCATATATTCAGGCGCCACGCATCACCTTCTGGCAATGACAGTGTCGGCCTTTGTTTTATTCTTTAGTTTTTCTTTTGCTGGTTGTGCATTTAACATCACTGCAAGGAAAGCAGTGTGGAAAGAGACCAGAACTTTCCTTTGATTTTTTTTTTTACAGTGGGTTCAATCTAACTACCCTCATAGTTTTCTTTTACGCACACATCGACAGCAGAATGACAAGAGCATGAAGTTATAACCATCAGCCGTCATAGTGAAGCGAGTTGAAATATAGCTTAAAAGCAGTCTTTGATTTCAGGTTATACTATTCTATGTCAACTCTCCATGATTCTCCCATGGCTTCCCAGCCCGTCCAGCACACCTGTGTAACTTCTTTGCTTCAAGCACAGCACTAGGACCTGTGATGACTAGACGATGAGGCGACAGAAGGGGTGTGAGTGCTGGTACAGGGTGGGGGGTAGTGTTTCGGTGTCAATCTGTCACTCAGCCTTCAGGCAGGGTAGATGATGGAGAAAAAAAGTGGGATTGAAATGTGGTGGTCTTGGAAAAAAAAGAAAGAAAGCAAAAGCGAGAGCTACAGATGGCAGAAAAAAGTGCCAAAGAATGAGATGTACACGGAGAGAGTCGGGGGACTAGAAATCGAGCCCCATTCAGTCGTGCACTCCTTTCTATGCTACTTCTTTTTGACAGCATCTGAACATCTGGGGTTAATGAACACGCTGATCACTCTTCCTTAGAAGTCAGACAGGCGAGGGCAACGCTGGAGCAGTACTTACTGCACAAAGTTGCATTAAAGAATAGGCACACTGAAGATTAAAACTCCACGTCTGTTTTGTTTGAAAGAACTCCCGAAACTGAAACAAGAAAATAATTCTCCTGGATAGGTATATGGTACTGCAACTCAAATTGAAATGGGGTGTAGTGCCACTATATTATAAATAATACTGTCAAGACTTTAGGCAGGTATACTGTGTAATGTATCAGAAATCAGCTGCCTCTCCAGCAGGGTCCTCATAGATAGATTTCAACTACATGGTCTTGGGCTGCCAGTTCCTCGATTAAAACCACAGATTGAGTAATGATTCTGGTTAAATTCACCCACTTGTAGTAGTAGACTATAGTAGATTTGAGTCAGTAGAATGTTATTGGGGATTAGCACAACCTAGCTCAACACAGTTACCTGACCAGTCTGCAGCAGTGAAGCACTAGTAGAGATGTGCAAAGCAGCCGGTATTTGTATCTGTATTTGTATTTGTTGAGGGAGGAAAAGTATTTGTATTTGTATTTGAGAAAAATTAAGAATAGGCATAAAAATCCATTTTTTTGCATTACACTTCTAATTAATGTTATAGTGTAAGTATTCTTTAATTATATCTATCATAATAATTATAGACATGCAGTATCAGTTGATGTTTTTTTTTTTATAAATCCAGCAATGAACATGTAACGAGGAACGTAATTAAAAACGAGAATAACATCACAGCCATTGCCTCATCCATGTTTAAAACCAATAACTAATAAAATACCATTGTGAACATTATGAACTCCACCACCACCCGTCCTTGGTGGAGGACGCTGAACAGACAGTGAAACTGACTTGCAGTGGCAGAACATGGCTGTGATGATGAATTGGAGCTGATGGTGGGGGGTGGGGGGTTGGCAGACAGTACCAGGAATAAGATGCTTTAAGTACATGTGATTATGCGTAGCAGATGTTGACAGATGTTTGATATCTCTGCCTCTGCTGATTTGACTTTTGCACACATTACATATCAGTTTGGTTGAATGTAAAATGCTTCCACACGGAACTTGATCAAGTTTTTTTCGCTGGTGGAGGTCCAAGAGGTGGCTCAGCAGCAGCAACACTCTTTTCTGTTTGGTTGACCAAATCCATGCGGGGAGTTTCAGCTAAGTTAATGAGTGACGGGAAGCTCTGCTAAGGTTAACTAGCCTATAGCTGTCTGCAAAAGACAGAGTAACCTAAATGTACCATATAACTCCCACAAGTGCATACAATTCGACACAACTACAACTACACAAGCATTGTTTTATCCTTTTAACCTGCTGAACAAACTGTTAACAGCCTATTGTCAAAATTACCGAGCAAACAGAGCTACGTAAACAGAGCGAACATGAGAGCACCCGACTGCAGACGTCAATAATGCAAGGTCATTGATTAATCTCCCGATCTTTGCAAAAGTTATAAAAAAGTTGAATCTATTGAACAAAAATAGTGATGCAGTTCAGTCTTTTAATGCTCAGGAGCAGCCTGTGTAACTCACCTTTTACACGTCACTCACTCCTCCGGTCATGCACTGCGGTCTCATAAGGAAACTCAGCTTTTTGATATAAAGTTTTTCTTGCTGCTGAATACAAATGTTTTTTTAAAGTATTTGTTCAAAATAAGTATTGGTAAAAAACATGATATTTGGGCCTTTCCGAATACCATATTCAGGTTCATCTCCACCTCCGGAAAAACTCGGCCTATGGAAGAGACCAGCTTATAGTTAATTAAGCGGTTGTCTCAGATGGATGAAAAATTATATTTTTCAATAAACTGGAAAAAAATTGCAGCCATTCAAACACGTGTGGTTAGAAAGAGTGAGCTCGTGAGTTTCATATTGTCGCTGGTAGGCTACAGAGCAACAGCAGTAGCTGCAGTGATTCTAGACATGTTTTCAAAACTATGGAGTTTGTCTATTGTATAGACACATGCTGTGCGCCCAGAGGGAGATATTAAGCACTTGTGAACATTGTAAGTTTTGTAAGTAAAACTTCATATTCACCCATGTAGTTCAAAATGTATGGCAAGTTTCTATATCCATTACAAATATGACCTTTGTAATATCCAGGAGGTCTGTTCAAGTATGGCCAGTTTTTATTGTATCATACATACATTACATAAATTCTCCCACAAACACAGACCCTGCTGTTGTGACAAAGGCAGAGATGAAAAAAGTCCGGGCACAAAAGAAACAAATCTTTTGAATGCACGACAAAGACGGCATGCTTACCACGGCTGTCTTTGTGACTGTGAAGGACGTGTCAGGATAAAGATTTTATAAACTTGTGAAAAACACACACGCGCACACACATACTGTATATGTATAACAAAATCACCTTTACAAGCTAATGAAGCAGTTACGTTTTTATTTGTGAAAAGAGGAGTTTCAGCTACCACTTGGAGGCTTCTATTAGAAAGGACTGTGACTAGCTGAGTAGGTGTTTGCATGTGTGCAAACCAAAGGAGCCCTCTTGACCAAACTGCACTAAGCAGAGGACTGAACCTCTGTTTTTAATGACAGAGGTAACTTGAATCAACTCTTTCATCCCCCCCCCAAAAAAGTGGTGAGATAAACACTGAATAAATCTATTTTTGTGTGGGTGGGGAAGTGCAGGTTTGGGGGATTCATAAAAGGACCATATCTCCAATTCCCCTTTAAGGCATTAGTGAACTGACGGTGCTAAAATTACACAAAGTATTCAAACTGTTTTTCCCCAAACACTGTTTACTGAGTCGGTTTCCTGGATGGAAACATTACTCACCATTTACCACACCATGCTATATTTTCAGCAAACAGATGGGAAAATGCGTTTGGGAAAAGGTATAGTATGGCCACAAGCCACAGTAGACACACACAACTCTCTTGAGTTTGAAATTGTACAGATCTAGTTAGGCTGAAAAATGCTTAAGCATAAACAGGCAAATGCAAAATGTGGACTTTTTTTGTGGTATTTTGCTACCACGTGGACAGCTGTATTCAGAGGAAAATAGGAAGAGCGATAAAGAGAACGGGAGGAGGAAGATGAATACAGTAACCGCCTTTCTCCAGCTCCATCATTGCACCGATCAGCCACGCCAAGAGCTGAACAAAGATCAGAGCCTCTTTTCCATTTGGTAGCAGATCCCATCTGGTGTCACCACATTTCTGCAGCACAGGAATCCAAAAACAGACCAGACATATTGGAGTTGTGAGATTATTATACTGTCGTATGTTATAATATACCCCCAATTAAAGAATTGTTAAATCATGATACTGCTGTAGGCCACATTATACCTGTGCTTAAAGATTGCGTAATCATTATGAAGTTTTAGGTTGCATTATACTGAGTTAGTAGAAAGTGAATATCATTAGATTTATTAGATTGATTTGTGCTACGTTATACTGCTGATTCATTAGGAACGAGTTACACTTTTTTGTGACATTTCATACTGCTGATCTACGCTGATTTATAAAGAGAATACTGTTTGCAGAATCATGGCCTTACTGATTGTGAAAAGAACAGAACATACTGCACATACTCTCCCATCTCACACAGGAGGAGATAAGCAGGAAGCCAAGGTTGAAATTTAGGCTCGCTGAGAGTTAGAAAGAATGTGAAGGTTTAGGCTTTCATGACTAGGTGGGGGCCACCAGAGGCTATAAAAGCTTGAGTAACGCGCAACCATTTCGAGATTTGCTGTGACCCTCTTCATGCATCTCTCCCCATCCGGATGGTTAAGGCGCAGAAGTGTTATATGGTATGAAATGGATTGTATGGAATGAAGTAATTGTTGATTGAGCATAATACACCGAGTGTTGTCCTTCCTTCAGCCCAAAGATTAAAAGAACTGGTAGATTTTAACAGAGTAAAAGCTGTTATTTGACACTAGAGACACTAAGATGGGCTGTACCCTTTAATCCAATCTACATACCTGTAAAGCACTTTGGCTTGTATGAATTTCTCTTGGTGGCATTACACTGGTGAGGTTGACTTTTTCATTTGGCATTTGATAAATCCAATAGAACAAAAATTATTTCAACAACCCATTACTGCATGACACGAGTACAACAGTTGTAGTTTTTCTTTTGTCTTTCAGGAAATCCACTTAAAATTGGTTGAACTTCAAACAAATGTCCAAATACTGAAGCATTTTAAAGAAACTACGTGACATCTCTTTTTTATCAAATATTTTTAAACCTCCTTGAAGTCATTTTATATTTCTTTCCTACAGTGCAGTTCTTGCATTGTTTTGAGAGCCATTTATGCCCCATAGTGATTTCACATAAAAGCGCTCCGTTTACCTAGTTTGCTTGACATGGTACTAAACAAAATAATAAGAAAACACATAAGAAACGTAATAGTAAATGTTTCATTCATAATTTTAAAATATACATCTAAAATTAAAAACAAAAAATAGTAACAAAAGTATTTAAAGCTGCTGCCGAATGAGCCCGCTGTAAGCAGGATAATCTGTTCTGAAGTGTGCATAAAAGGATTTCAGAGCACTCCGATTTGTGCTGGGTGGTTCCTTCCCCTCTGTGTCAACTATTAAATGCTGTGGCAGATTATCTCATACATGTCAATCAACTATTTAAAAAAAGAGTAAAACTTTCAGACTCTATAGAAAATCCATCTGGCTGGATTTTCTATAGAGTCTGAAAGTTGTACTGTTCTGTTTATTATGCCAGTGGATATTTCTATGCAAGGAAGGGGGGATGAGAGAAATTGAAGGTAGCCTTACTTGAGGTATAAAGCAGAACAAATTAAGTGGGGGAAATCTTTATTTGAAATTTGGAAATGGAAGAAACACAAAATGACCATCAATCGCTCCGTGCAAGCTCTCGTGGGGTGAGGATGATCACGAGAAAGGTGTCGGATCAGCCTAAAACGTGGTATGCATGGAGGTAGAAATATTATGATTTGGGTTCATTTTTCGGCTAAAGTTACAGGAACACTTCCGCACTGAGAAACCAATGGATGGGCCATGTGCAGTAAAATCTTGGATGCGAACCTCCTTCCCCCAGTCAGAACACTGAAGATGGGTCGTGGATGGGTCTTCAGTCTGACGGTGCATACTCGCCGTCAGACTGCACGATATTAAACGAATGTAAAAATGAAGAGGAAAAACTTGCACATTTAGCAGGGAATTAAATAATTGTTTCCCCCACTACATTTATACATCAACCCAAAAACTATATACCCACCTGTAGCGCCTTCTCTATCTATATTGAAAGTCCACTACAGGTTCAAAGCATTTCTTTAAGGTGACTCCTTCAAAGTTAAACTCTCTATGACCTATTACATCACCAGTAAATGCCAGAGAAAAAGTGTTTTCCTCTGAGCATCCCAAATTGACACCGAATGGCAAGACAAAGATTCTGTTAAACTTGTAAACCTGTGAGTTTTCTTCTTTCTCTTTAGTAAAAATGTTGCGACAAACTAAAATGGCAAGGGGACTAAAGGCCAACTTTTTTGATTAGATATCTTTGTCTCATTCAGCCCCAACTGTTCTATCTAATACAATTTCAGGGACTTGTTACTGCTTATCCATCTCTGCTTGGCTGAAATCAAACAGTGAGGATCAGGGTGCCCTGCGGTAACTCCAGAAATGTGCATCCAAGTGAGAGCTTCCAGCCTCTTTGCTGAGTTAATTGCAGACATAAATTAAGTCCTGAAAAACACAGAGCAGGTTCCAGCTGATGCTAACTTCGTCTCTGTGGTTGCTCTGCTGCACAAGCTGGTGGCAGGTTTTTGTATGTGTGGGTATGAACGTGCGCGTGTGCCTGTACACAGCACCCTTGGCAAGCGCAGGCATTATTAAATGATGGTGCCATTAAAGGCACGTCAGCTAGGCGATGGAAAACAGCTGTTCAATTTCACACTCCCTCTCACGCGCTCTGTACATACACTCTCTTTAGTTTGCATTCCCCTCCCTCCTGCCACCACCTCCATCTCCATCTCTGTCCAAACCTAATGCCCCTCTTTCCCCGCTGAATATACAATGATGCCTTTCAGACAGAAGCCTCTTAGGTTGTTTCCACATACACCAGGGTGGCACACAAATGCACATATACACACACACATATACACACACATAAGCTCAACTACAGCTTGTTCTGACCCAGACCACTGGGCTGAGTCAACACTTCAATTATTTATCACAACTCCCCAACAACACAAAGGGCTGGTCCGGCGGGGGGATTGGGCGACTTGTCGCCGCAATAACAACAGCAATGAGCTCTTGTTGCTCTGCTCAGCGAAATGTTGCAAATACAACAAAATATACTTCCAGCAGTAGAAAAATCAAACTTGTCATCATTCGGTAAAGCTAATTCCCCTCTCTGTCCTCATGTTCTTTGTGTCTCTCTATCGCTTCTTCCTGTGTCACACACACAGCCACACGAGCAGGGCGTCCTAAGCTCAGCTATCACTGCAGATGTAGGTATAGTTTCTCAAGTTCAGGCGAACGATGGAGCGGTGCATATTTTTCAGCGGTATCTGAAACAAAGACACACAAACATCTCTTGTAGCACAGACAGAAACAAATGTAGGTAGGCTTTCAATTTTGATATTTGAAAAAGAAATAAGAACTCTGAGAGTATTGCAAAGTTTTCACACAGGGCTGAGGTGCAGTTATGAAGCAACGCCTGACAAAATGCATTAGAAACGGAGATGAAAAGAAAATACAGAAAAGATGCAGATAATGCTCTGCTAGACAGATGAAAAACAGCGTCATATGGAAAAAAAACCAAACTGTGCGCAGGGATGAGGAAACCAAAACATTTATCAACTGAACACATGAAGCAAGTTTTTAAAGGATTGTTTTCCACCTTTTGAAGCTTGGCGTAGTACACTTTTAATTACAGCTAATTGGTTCCAACAGTCCTGTCTTTTTTTAATACAGTTATATTTTCAAGTGCTTCAGTGGCACCTTGGTGTCACCTACTGTTTATCTTGATGAATCAACTCCTGATATTCGTTTAATTGCAGTAGCTGGAAAGATGTACAAACTAGCTTTTTTTTCTGGAAGTGTAATTAAAATTAGAGCCACATTTGTTACACTTCTCAACTCGATAAATCAATACACCCACAAACAATGGGCAATTGTTTGTTTTTTTCTTGCAAAAAACCTCAGTTTCTTATGCACAAACCCCCACATGCACACATTTACATGTTGCTCTCTGCTCAGCACATAGTATTTTACTATTTTAAAATGGCAAAAACTAAAAAAAAGCAGATTATTGTGCAGCAGCCACATGGAAATAATCCCATTTACCTCAGCAAAGCCTCGCTTTAATTGCTGCTCATAGAACTCGATTTAACCGATAAGCAACAACACGCACATATTGATTCATAAAAACAGAGATACATGCACAGTGATGGTCAGGCAAGAACTGAATCGAGTTAATTTCAGTGGGCTTACAGAAGGGTTTGAACTCACAGAGGAAGGCAGTAAGTTCAACCTGCTCAAAACAGTAACGCTGTGAGAGAGTTTATCCCACGGTAATAAAGGGAAGACCCCTATGAGCAAGCACTTGGTGACACTGGGAAGGAAAAACCCTTTTTTAACAGGAAGAAACCTCCAGAGGAAGCAGGTTCTGTGTGCTGGTTTCCCAAAAGAGGGACCTTAAAGCTTAAGGCCTCCTTTTCTACTCAAAGATTTTATAGGAACCACAAACAAGCCAGCAGTCTAAGTGCAAAGTGCTCTGTTGGCGTGATATGGATGGGACTTGTTTATTTAAGACCTTGTATGCATGTAGAAGGATTTTAAATTTGATTCTGGATGAAGAGAAACCAATAAGAGAGAAATATGCTCCATTTATACAGCTAAAGAGGGATTGTGCTGATACCATTTCCTGTTCTTCTATAACACTGTCACATATGTACTTTGATTACGAGTAAAGAAGTTTTCCAAAATAGCACGATAGCTCATGTTTCCTATCAAACTTTCAGTTTGCCACGAGAAAATGAAAGCTGCAGGGCCACTGAAAGAGATTGAATGCCTGACTCTTTCTACAAATCTACTGACTGAGGCTCCATTTAGTCTTGGCTTCAAAATCTAATTATGCGATTGGGCTTGATTACAGTGGCACCAACCAGCACTGTCTATTACACAGTCTCCAAAAACACATTAAAAGATTTGAAGGGTTTTTTGTTTTTTTTTCACTCCAATAATAGTGTACACAAGGTCTCCTAATATTAGAATCATGATTGAGATTTACAGTGTGTGGCCATAAAAGCAGGAAATGAGTCAGCACTCCTAAAATACGGGTTCAAGTTTACTTTTCCCCTGACGGGGGCCTCGTATTAATAATAATAATAAAAAAATGAGTTAAGCGGTTGATACACAACTTTTTCTTTGAAATGAAATATGATAACACATAAAGTGCATTTGTGATTACTGCCTTCCAATATAAAACTGTTGGCACTAGTGTCTCCAGGACGTTTAATTCCACCCAAAGGACACACCGTTTGTCCTTGATATATGCTGGACACATTTAGGATTCCTCTTAGGACTTCTTAACTGAATTCAACTCTTGACTATAAAACAACTATTTCACAGGAATGATGAGAATGCATTGGCTCTGACTGCTGATTTAAAACATCTAATTATGATTCCTTTTCCTTTGTGTGGTGAGGATGAAGTACAGATAAACTTCGTTACTGCCATATTGACTTTACAGCTTTTCCTCTATGCACGTGTGTCATTGTTCCCCTGATAACTGAAATAGTTCCATTTATTCCAGGTGATCGCGCCACTCAGGTGCCTACCAGACAGCACGGTCACACCTCAAGTTATTTTCATTTATTCAGAGACACCGTGTCACACGCAGACCCACACCCGAGCTTCCCCAAGAGAGGGGTTAAAAATATGCCAAGCATGACAGCAGCCTTACATCAGCTGAGGATCTCTTTGTTATATCACTGGTAAAGAGGCCGGCTGCTCTTTTCCTCATGATTTATTCACTTTTATCTTTTTTTTTTGAGAAAAGCACAGATCTAGCAGGGAATAATGCGCTAACTTACCCTGCAAGACAAAAACGAACATAATCCAAGTATATAATTTTAAACAGTGATTTCTCTGCATCCCCCACCCCTCCTCTAAAAAAAATCCTTCATACGTTCTCTCTGCAAAGCTTGATCTCTCAACCAGAATCACAACAAAAGAAAGTCAGGCTTTTGATGGTGATTGTTGTTGCTTTTAAGGGCTATGGTTCAGCTTCTGGTTCATGTTGTTTAGAGATAAGGAAAACGTTCAATCTGAAACAAACATTAACAGGCACAAGGTTTCTTTTTTTTTTCTTCTCCAAGTAGATTCACTGGAGCATGAAATGGAAGCTCTTCCTCTGTTTCTTAATGTTCACATTCCTATTTAAGCAGGATCAGAACAGCTTCACAATGATAAGAGCCTAGTATTAATTTTCAGTTGCAACTTTAACTTTAACTTGGATTTCTCTAGATGACTTCTATGGTAAATTACTTATAAGCAAACAGCAGTTTGGATGGAAAAAGAAGGCATCAATAATTATTGCATTTTTGGTTTTCTGCTGTAGCAATTATTGTCATTTATCATCAGTAAAGTCTAAATAAGTGATTAAAAATGTAATAATATCCACATTTCTATATATAATGATTAAGATATGAGTGATGCTAATGTATCAGCAAACAACATGGCTTAAAGGCTAGTTAGCCACGCTAGCTCAGCTCAGCTAAACTCACTAAAAAAACAGTTCCTGTGGCTCCAGCACTCAGTGTATCTTTGTCTCTTAAACCCTTCGTACAAACTCTAGTTTGTTGTCTGGTCCTAGCTACATTTCAGTATTCTGTAAACCTCTGGTTGGTTATGTTTGTATCAGTAAATAAATAAACAATAAATATTTGTATGTTCTGTATCTCGTTGTGCTTTATGTAATTTTTTTTTGTCTTTTTCATGTATATACTTTATAAGATAAAAATATAGTCCTCACTTTAGTTGAAGTCCCACTAACAACTTCCTAAATAAAACAAATAACCAATATTAAATAAGTATTAATAAAAATCTAATAACACACTCTTAATCATTATATAAATATATAAATGTGCATATAAATACCTTGATAATCACTTATTTAGACTTTAGAAATGATTCCAAGAACATGTTATATATGAGCTTAATAATCAACATAAAAAAATGTATATTTGTATTGATAAATTACATACTAAGAAGGAGTGATGTTTTATAGATGATGACTAATACCTTACTAATACTTAGTAGTGTGACATCATTATGAACTATTACCCATTTCTTTACATTTTGCTTCCATGTAACTAGAATTTCATATAAATTTAAAAGTGGTCGTGCTTTCTGAAGAGAGTTCAGGCTGTGTTGGAGAATAAATGTGGTCATACCATATATTGACTTTCAAGTATGTTACAATTGTACAAACTCTGTTTTACTCTATTACCATGTACGTGTGTGCATGTTTCAAAAAATGATTTCACATATTTCCCATTTTCATAGCAAAATATAAAGAACTGAGAGGCTTGGCAGTATTGTATATGTGTTACATCTTCTTCTTCTTCTTCTTTTGGCTCTTCCCTTTAGGGATGCATCATCGCCCTCTATCTCACCCTATGGCATACTGCATGTTTGCATGTTTCTGTTATAGTGTCATCATTCTGCACTGTCTTTACTGGACTTTGGCATATTCAGATGACCCTATCATCCATAGCCTTAACTGGCAGCACACATGTTTGGTAGAAGTATTTATTTTATAAAATATTTAATAAATTTCAGTGGATTTTTTAAACTTGTGAGGTGTGGGACATCAACTTTAATGCCTGTTGAAACAGGGCATACCACAGAAAGTTGCAGTGCAAGCCCACATTACTATTATCAAAAAGGGCTGCGTTATGCTTGAGAATTGAGCTTGTTTGTATGACATGTGGTGTGACCACATCAGAGGAAAAGACTTGTCACAACTGTTCCTGACAGACACACTCGAGGAGGGGTGAGAAATCTACCGTATCATAAAAGGGGGCCATGAGGAAAAAATATTTTAATATGGATATGGCTGTGAAAATTGTTTTTACATTCACCCCTGAAAAACATTAATGGTGTTGCATATGGGTGTTAACTTGAAAGTGAAAGAGCAAACAGTGACACTTGTACTTAATTTTGTTGTAGGATGATTTCAGAAGATACGCAACAAGTTCTTAGAGACGCCATCCAAAGAAGCCAGAGGAGGTAAATAATTTACTATTACCAAAGCTCATCAATGTAAATTGTGGCACATAAAGGACATGGTAACATCAAAGAATGAAAACATCAAAGAGCCAGAGCCGTCCATTACCCCGGGCGTGCTGCATCTAACAGAGGAGAAACAAAGATAGTATAGTGTTGCTGAAACTTTCTGAACTGGTACCACAATGACATTATGCAAAGAGCATGACACATGCATAGGGATTCTGTCTTGTTTAGTATGTTCCTCAAAGATGAAAACAATGTTTTACTTTGTTCATCAGAACAAAACAGTCTTTATTCAATGCATCATAATGAATAAATGTGCTCTGCCATTATGTTTTTGGCTGTCTAATGATCTGAAGGAAAGCTAAATGTATCGAGGTCACCGGGTCGTTGAGCCAGAGTTTTGATTTTTTTGTGGGTTTATGTTTTCGTTCAGTTTTCAGAGTGCGTTCCTATGACGGTTAATGGTGTTTTGTGCTTCCATATGTTCATGAGTTTTATGGTTATTCTGAACTCTGGTATTGGTTTTCTATGGTTTAACTATTTGTGCCTTTAATTTTAGTTTAGCTAACCTTGGTTTATTAGTACTCTTTGTACTATTTTCCCAATTTTTCTCAGTCTTGTCTCCGTGGTTGTTTTTCTGTGTGAAGTTTATATGTCTGAGTGCTTGTCTCTGTGTTAAGTAGTTTATTTATTTTTTTGGTAATACCTGTCTTGTTTGTTTAGTGTGTTTTACTTTACCCAGTCTTATTTTGTGTGTGTTTATAGCCCCGTAGCCTGGCGTCGCGTCTATGCGGTGTTCCCAAGTGTTACTGCTTTCTTTCATGTATTATTATTTGCCTTCAATAAAAGGTTCTTTTGAGTTTAAAGCCTGCCTATGTGTCTCCACTCTGGCGCTAGCTCTTCCTTAACCAGAATAAAATGACACCGAAACAACATTGTTTCTTCAATATAATATAAAATATTCTTAGACTCCCTCTGAGCTTTTTATCTGCAGCTTCTTTATCTTCCAAAGAAATGTAATACTTGCAAATTTGTTGATTGCAGCACGACTGCACACCTTCAAAAAGTTTTCAGAAAAGCATGCCTTCATTTAATAAGACAATTTATTACCATATATTACAAAAACCTGCCTGTGGCAGTGACAGCTGAGTGTTCATCCCTTGGACTGAATTGCCCTCAACAGACTAAATTGATTTAGGATGTCAGAAATTTTAGATATGAACATCCCCATTGTGTTGTTGGTTATTATCACCCTGACCCTGAAGGCAAAAATATCAAGTAGCTCCATCAGCTTTGCACAAAGGTATGTCAGCCTGGCATGCACATACCTGCACAATTGTTGGCTCAAATTTCAATACTAGACACCATTGAACAGTTTTGCTAATTTATTCTGGCCAACCAGTGGACATGTGATACAATAAATTAAAGTCTCGCTCTGTGGCCCTCTTACCTGTCATTCTCAAAATGACAGAAAACAAATTATCAGATTTTAGCTGCCTTAAAACATTCCTTCACAACTCGGGCGGTTGTATTGTTGCTTGCCTCTTAATAACAGCCATATGGACAAGATTGCTTGGGCCTGGGGACTCTCTGCCCAACACAGATGTCCCCTGGCAGGCTGGTAGGCCATCATCATTAAAAGACCCAGTGGATGTAAGGGGAGGATCTTTTTAACCCTAGGCAGTCTGTAATGTTCATGACCTGGTAAAAAGATCATATTGAGGAAAGAAGAGAAAGCAGATGGAGACAAAGAAGTATCCTGTTATCACAGGAGGAGAAAAATGCAAAATGCTGGCCTTTATGCACACATATACACACGCACACAGATGAGTGTGATTTTAGCTATTTAAGCTAACTCTTATGTTTCAGACTTAAACCAAACTAGTCTTTGAATGAGTAATTTTGAATTGAATTCAAAACAGGAAAATAAACACTTCCATTAGCTATAACTCTGCACTGGTGAATTTGATTGCTCTCAGTATTCAGCTGGTGGTCCAAGCATATTTTGTTTTTCCAACATGAAGGCTATTAGTAGAAAAAGATACCAGAGCCTACATTGCATTGACACTCACATTAGTTCCACATTTTTGGTCCTGACTACAACACAGGCATGGATTACTGAGGATCTTTTTAATGGAATCCTTATTCTAGTCAGCTATGAATCCCCATAATGATTATTTGGACCATTATCTTCACTTCAGTCCTCATTCAGTCTATAATGGTGGGTGTACTGGTGATACTTTTATCTCTATCAAATATGTTCAGTTTTAAACACGACTGTTTTTCTGACAATATTTCAAAGTCTTGCCTCCTTATTTGAATGCTAACCTGAATCAGATATGAACAAACCAGCCTAAACAACCAACAACCAACTAACCAGCCAGGGCCTGACTGTTAGGGAAGGTTTTTGCCATTTGTTAAGTTGTTTACAGTGATTAGTAATATGGGTGTCATGTTTCCTAACAAGCACAATGTCTGTTGATGTTCGATCAGTTTTAATCTTACAGAGGATATTTTGGAAAATTGTTAAGTAATAATTGCTTGACTGGTGACATATTTTGGTTTATTTCTCTGCAACACCCCATTCCAGCAACTGTTGGATTGGGCAGATGAAAAAGCATCCCAGTATAGACTATACTCAGCTATGCACTTGATATTTGACCTCATACTGTCAGAGGCAGATGGGCATTGCTTTAACATTAACTTTTGATTCAGCTTTAATCAGACATTTTTATTAATATTTAAATTAAACTAAAAAATAATAAGCTGCATGCTATTTAACTATTCATTTTATGGTATGCATACATCACAGGGCGACGACTCAGTAGAACACAATGTGAGATAAGCCTAACAAAAGAAACACAGTATTAGTGTGAAGAAACCTTCACTGTTCATTTTTTTTAAAGAAACTAATATATATTATTAAAACAATGGTAACCTTTACAGAAAGTTACCACCTATAAAAATAATAAAAAAATGAATGCATTTAAAAGTTGATTATCAGAATTTTGCTTTACCTGTCTTATATTGTTGAATACATCCAAAAGTAATTATTCTGCAGAAATGTTCCCCAGCAGTGTTTTCAACATGTTCAAGTTTGTGCTCATTTGAAATTTTAACAGCCTGCTTATTTTACTGTAATGTGCCATATTCTATAAATGAATATGTTTCTAATGTGTCTGTTGTGTGGGATCCTAAACAAACAAACACAAAAGTCACAGCTGAATTTAAAGGTGTGAGTGCTGTTTGACATTGTTAACAAGATCTGCAAGAGGATTAAAAAATATTATTGTAAAAATGAAGGTGACGTATTAGGAAAGCAGCACGTTAAACTTCATTTATTCCATTAAGTGGTTTCTCACAGATCCAATCTGAAAATGCTGATGATGGTAATAATTAATATGCCCTCTCCATCATAGTTTTTATTGTTAATGTGCTAAATGCTTATCCATAATGTGCATCTGCAAATAACCAGAAAAAGCTGTAGGCTTTCAGCATGACAAGCTAAATCCTTTGTTAATGGGACACAGACATACCCAAGAAAATGAAAAAATATAGATTCTGATGGCTTGGAGTCACGCTAGGTTCCAAAGATAATAGTGAAGTGTGAACACAATGGACACAAACCGGCAATGGGAGATCTTTCACAAGACTGAATGCTGTTTAAGATGTACAAAAGAGAGCTCGTGCTTATTTTTGTATGTTTTAATTGATGACTTTTTTTTAGATTTCACTGGACAAGCACAGCCTACCTTGCTTGCCCTGAGGGGACACCACACCTCAAAATTAATTTAAAAATGTTAAGAACATAAACAGAGCTACAATATAACATTAAAATACTTAAAACAGGAATATTATTGATTTCTACTGCATATTATACAATTACTGTCTGCTGATGTATCTGAGGATATTTTTCATATCTTTTTAGAGAAAAAGACAAGTAGCATTGATCTGAACCTGTTTGGAAGAGCAGTATTATTATTTCTGAGGGCAACAAATTTACTGTGCAAATGTGGAGACAAAAATATCTTTGGGTTAAAAATCTACACAGCAGCAGGTATTGTATTGTCAATACAACAAAGCAACAAGATAACAAACCTTGAGATGGGTCATTTCTACCCACAGCTGTTTTGATAACCAGATAAGGAACATAGTTACATACTATGGAAACACAACACCAAAGGAAAACCAATGAAAATGCAAAGTCAGACTAGGTAAATAAAATTAGAATCATAAAACGAATAGGAATCGAAACTTTATTCGCATTGCCACTCAAAAAACCCCCACAATAACACTTTTGTAGGCAAAAAGATAAACAGACACTGTGTTCAATATTGCATTAAAACCTGTCTTAATGAATTTTAATATGTTTTAGCTGCACTGTAAAAACAGTAGGCAATAAACATGAGATTAAGCTAAATGTTGGCATTGTTTTCCAACAGGCATTGTTGGGAGACAATAGTGGTGAGTCAGAAATAGTAGGAGACAGGCAAAGAAGTGGAGGGTAGCATTCAAATCTTACCATCATTCATAATTAATTTGGAAAATTTATAGGCAGATTTAATCCCTCCACCAACACAGCCACAGAAGCACTCACAGATTTACTTAAATCTGATTCTACCAGGTGCTGTAAATCCCTCAGTTTTTTCTGCAAGAGTTAGAGGTCAACCAGCAGCCAGTGGATATTATTACTGCAAAAGTCCACAAATGTCTCAAAGTTACATATCCTCCTTTGTTCACAAATGTGACTTTCAATGAAAACATTTTCAGGGGTCAACATATAATTTCAGCTAACTAAATTGCTGCTGCAAATGCTGCAATGGAGCATTGTTTTACTTGATAATCTTTAATAGTTTTCAGCTCTGAATCCATTTATTACGGTCAAACAGGAAGCATGTTAAAGAATATGTATTTGTATATGACTGGGACTGATTAGGAGAAAAGGCTTTGTTTGTTTATGAGTTTTACAAATTAATTATGAATATTGCCTTCGCCTTCAATATGGCAGTACTCCATTGTTGCTCTTTTATTTTTATCTGGTAATCTGTTTAGCATTTTTTTCAGTGAGGAAAGAATAAATAGAGCTTAGACGTAATTATAGCTCCAAATTAGCGAAAGTTTGGCGAGAGGCCCTCCTTGTGCTGATCCTCCATCTATTTACCACTGTGACAGGTTGACAGGGTCAGCCATCTTTTCTCGGGCTAATTTAAAATGTGAGAATGCGACAGGTATGCGTGGGTGTTTATAGCAGATTGATGAATCTGGCTGTGAGATGATGTGTTCAGTAAAATGTACAATTTTCCAGCAGTTTTAATATGGTGGAAAAACATACACACGCACACACTCGCACACGCACGCAAGCACACGCATGCACACAATTGCAAAAAGAAGCAGTGAAGCATCCATCCAAATCATTCCAATCAACAAGAACTGCAAAAAAAAAAGACTTCCCTAACTAACAAATAAATAAATCTCGTCCCTTCTTTCGCTCATTATTTGTGTGTCGGTAAGTGTGTGTGTCTATTTTCATGCTTGTGTACAAATGTTGCAAAACAGTAACAATCAATCTTTCATTCAGGAAACAAGTGATGAATTCAGTTGGTTTTAATAACGTTTCTGCTGATAATCCCATCGAAGAAACTAAGGCTTACATGTTTATGTCAATAATTTATAAAATCACACCTCCAAATATTCTTTGGAAACCAAAAGACAAAGTTGTGTCACGGTGCAACGTTGGTAAATGTTATGGAGCTGAGTGCTGCCTGTACCGACTGACGGGGCAGCTGAATGGCATTCTGTCAGTTTGAGCGATTGACTGGCTGACTGCACGAGTAAAGAGCGAGCAAACACGCCTCTGACCGACAGTTTAATTGACTGATATGCTGACTTGACTGACCGACTAACCGGTCGCTGACACAGAGCCGATTGGCAGATGTCACCTCAGTCAGTGGGTGGCCCCAGCAAGCGGTCAGGAAATTGATGTTAATGCGTGGGTAGAAGGATAATGCGGTGCTGCTCATGCTGCTGAACACAGCAGGAAAGAAAAAGACGAGGAGGTAGAAAGTTAGAGTCAAGACAAGAGAGCACCATGCTTTCCACTGAGACAAAAAGACTTCCTGAAGTTGTGTGTTTTTGTCTGGGACCCAGGCATCCTGTGCAGGCAGACAGCTATAATAACCTCTGGCTGTCAGCATGACACTGCGAGCTGTAGAGGTATGCCAGCAGGCACAGGTGAACTGTTTGTGTGGGAGTGAATGAGCACCCACACACCGTCCACTATAGTTATAAACTCCTGTGCAAGCTTTGAGGCTATAAGTGTATTTCCATGAACTTAATTTGTAGATCTTTAACAGAGCACACCTTACTGAGTGGCTCCATTGAACGATCACAGTTTCAGCGCTCACGGCAGACCCAGCGGCACTGTGTGCCACACACTGTGGTATGTGTGACAGAAGCAAACTGGGCTCAGCTGGCCCTAACTGGCAGTTTGATGGCCAGACCATCCAAACAGAAAAAAAAAAAATCGCACCAGTTTGGCATGTGTAAAAATAGCATCTTTTCGCTTCCTGTGATACCTCTGGCAGTTTGTGCCTGGCCAGTTAAATCTCTGCAAGCTCACCTCAGGTATACTGGGAATTAAAATGATATTCTGTTTTACTGGCAGCGGTGGCGTGAAGTTGTCAAAGAAGTTCATCTTGGGAAAATTGGAGGAAGAAACCATGTCAAACTTTTTACCCAGTGTTGTCATATGTGGGGACATTCGGAGGGATTTTGTTAAGGTTGGCACATTCGCAAACGTGAAATGAAGATTGAAACTGGATGTATCGCATAAAAAGAAGAGATGAACGTGACAACTCTCAGCCCATTACCACAACTTAAGCATATAAATATAGTTTGACGCAATTGAAAGCAATTATTCAAATTTCATATTAAATGGAAGATCTAAGATGCAACAATCAAATACATGAAAAAAATCTGAAACCACTTATTTCTATTTCATATTATGTGGTTTACTGTTTATAACATTTCTGTAGTTCAGTAAGAAACAGTACATAATAAATAGGAAGTATTTCAGTTAAACTTCAGCAATTTATCAATTGCTTTGTTTTTCGACACGGGTTGCATTAAATTAACATTGCACATTACAAAGTAGCATATTGCATTTCATTCAGTTGTCCTGCAAGCGCAGCACAGACTGAGAGCTCATTAGTGTTCATGAGTTAATGAAAATGATTTTTATTATTTTCTTTTACTTTAAAATGCATGATCAATGCCAAGATGAAAAACAAACAACCAACTGTCCAGTCGCTTTCTGGGAGAGTACCACAGGCACTGCTCACATGAGCTCAAGGCAGGTATGACTAATGATTATCTGCAGTTTTAAGGGATAGATTGTCCTTTGGGAACTGATTAGACTAAAATGGGGATTTTTCGGATGGAATTAACATTATGTCGGGAGGCGGAGTGTGACAATTCGCTCTTAGGAAATCTGAGTCATCATTCCGGATGACATATGGACAGTTATACTGAATTACAGGATATCATCTGTATGAGTCATGGATGTTCTGTTGAGACAAAAGACAAAGTGAAAAGCCATCTGGGGAGCAGGAGAATTAAAAGGAAATAATACAAAAAAAAAGGAAATACTTATAAATGGGAGTGGGAATAATGTTATGAAAATTTTTTTTTTTGACTTTCTTCATTTTAAGTCAATTTAAATGCCAAATTGAGCCAAATCACAACAACAGGCGCTTTATAATGCCAGGTAAAGACCCCACAAAAATAGAGCGCAAACTCCAACAATCCAACCCAATAATGCGGTGGTTAACAAATTTGCTTGGCAACTCAAAGCTCAGTGGTTCGGTTCCAGCTGTAGACACAAATCCCCTCTGTGTGTCAGGAAGGGCATCTGGTGGAAAAACTCTGCCAAATCAACTGTGATGACCCCTTCTAGCAAAGTGGCAGCTGAAAGTAGCTCTGTCTATAAACTCTGCAGATGCAAATGCTAGTAGACTAGTAGTTTCTAAAATATTCAGAGCAGACTGTCTGGTGCCATGTTCAAAGTCGTTCAAATTACCATTCCAATGTCAGGTTTAAACTTCAGTAGTTAAAAGGTGTACATGAAGGAAATAGGTTAAAAAACAACTACTTTATCCATATTTTTTTCATCCAGTCTTTTAGTGTTAACCTGCTGATAAAAGAGTTCTCTGTGAAGTGGGATGAGACAAACATGAGACAAACAAACATTGGCCTTTTGCTGTTAATTAAGAACTTAAGAAAGAAAAAAAGAAAGCACCTACTGTTGTGTCATGCTTCTTCTCTCTAGTTTACTCAAGCAAATGTAGCTTTCCTCTTTGAGAAACCATTTTTACCCATCTTCAAAAACTTAGCCCCATACTATTAGTATTTAACCTTGTGGATGCAAATTCCAGGCACTGTAGCCCTGCCACGCTCTTATCCATGTATGAATGGCCAATAAACACTGGCCTTGAAGGATTAAGATTATCTGAGATTCTTTGCACTGGCACAAGATATGCAGCAGAGAGACAACATTTACCTTTGCTATATATCCATTTAACTTCAACTAGCAATTTGTTGATGGTCTGTTTCATTGTGAAAACTTAATGAAAACCATCCATCTCCTTAGAAGCATTTGCCTGATCACTGTTGCAGTCTATAGATCCTTGTGGCAGCTAATTTTATAGGTTCTCTGCAAGAAAAAAAAAAGAGAAAAATTGGTAACACACAAACTTTAAAAAGATGTGGCAATTTTTTTCTAAGAAAAATATTATATGAACTGAAAACAGAATTTGGGGAAAGCATTCAGTAAAAGTGCACGTGCAGTTATAAAGTTATTGTCACTGAGGAGTTTGTTCTTCACATGCTTTAGGCTGCCTCCATATGGTACTGGAGTGTCTTTTACATTTCATACTCCACACATCTTCCTTGGTCTTACTGTAATGGCTCTCTGGGAGCAAATCTGTGCTGATGATAATCTTACCAGATGGCATTTGCAGTAAAAGAGTGGCGGCAGTTTCTCGCCTTGATTTAAATATCACTTTCTCAATGGGGAGAAAGTAGATTTGAACTGGAGGAATCCTGGCAAAAATGTCCAGACTAAGTCAAACCCTCGGCCTGAGCCATTTCTTCCTGTTGTGTTGTATTGTGCTGTGCAGTTTCAATAGAAACAAATGCTTATCCACCATTTAAACGTGTTCAGACTAGAGACTGATGCTGAGAAAAACGGACAACTGTGTTTTATTTTTTGAAAACTCATTTCACATGAGTTGCCTATTATGTTGTTTAGAAAAAGAGACAGGTCAAAAAGACTTGTCCAAAGATGGAAGCATAAAAAAGCATCAGTGAGCAAATTACTCACAAGGGCATGTCTTCATAAGAAATCCCATCCCATATACATACCGAAAAACTACGCAGAATACTGTATCAGGAAAATGAAGACTGGCACAAAAGACATTAAGATAAGAACCATGCACTTAGCAGCAGGGTCTAAATTTAATCGACAACAATTTGCTAGTCGAAAAGAAATTTATAAGCCAACACTTGATTTCAATTATTCCCCTCGTCTCGAAATGTGTCGTACTTAAACTGACAGTGTTCCTATTCTTTTTCAAGAATTGCACAGCCTAAAGGGAGTTGTCAAGTATTTATGAAAAATTATTCTTATAAATATCAGGAGGTCAGATGCTAACACGCTGGCACAACATTATTCCTGTACAAGAATAGCGATAACTTAGTTTGTTGCCATGGAAATACAGCATGCCATGGCAACTCATACTGCTTGGAATGACAATTAGATATATTTTGGCTACTGCCTCTGACAGTGGACAAAAAAAAGCACACTTGTGTAGCCTGGCACAAAGCAAAAAGGATTAAATGCAGCTTTAATTTCTGAGATTCACAGCAATGACTGTTTTTCTACATAACAAAGACAAATAAGACAGAGTTACTGACACATTCGCTGTGTCGCTCCCAGAAGAAAAGTTTAGGTCTTTACCACAACTCACTCCCCACAACAAACACACACACACACACACACACACACACGCACACACACACACACACACACTCTTTTACTCTGAACCCCCTTTTCCTTATAGAAGTCACTCATTATAAGAGACAAAACAAACAAGCACAGTTCCATATGTCTCTTAGTCAACTAGTTTAATGAGCTTTTGTATGCTTCAACAATTGTAAAGCATGCTAATATAATGAATTTATTGCAACATCATCCCCAGAGGACAATCTACTTACATATCCCTGCAAAGAAACATGTGTAAACTCATTTGTGCTTAATATGATGTGTTGGTAAGTTTCTTAGTATATTAGACAGAAGATGCATTTATGACCTAATATGACAACTTCTGTCACAGCCAGTCCAGCCAGTGCTGCCAGTCCACTATTCATAAGTTGGAGTTGGCAATTACTTGCAGGGACCACATCGCTCCCATTACCGATTTCATTCACATTAGGGCGATCGTGGCTCAAGAGTTGGCAGTTCGTCTTGTAATTAGAAGGTTGCCGGTTCGAGTCCCGGCTCCGACAGTCTCGGTCGTTGTGTCCTTGGGCAAGACACTTGACCCGTTGCCTACTGGTGGTGGTCAGAGGGCCCGGTGGCTCCAGTGTCCGGCAGCCTCGCCTCTGTCAGTGTGTCGCAGGGCAGCTGTGGCTACAATGTAGCTTGCCATCACCAGTGTGTGGATGGGTGGATGACTAAAGTGCTTTGGGGTCCTTAGGGACTAATAAAGCGCTATATATACAGGCCATTTACCATTACAATATTTCCACAGCACATGTGCCCTTCAGGTCTAAAATGGGCATAAGTGATTTGTTGCTTGGCTTATCTTATATTAAGGGAAAGCAACAGTTGAATGAACCCAATTCATGTAGAATAAAGTCCAGTTCCTCTAGGTACTATCTATGAAAAGTCTGTAAACTCTAATGTTAAAAAGTCTGACTTTACAGCATTTTGTGTTTGTGCCAGTTCCATGTCAAAAATGTTAACAACATCCATCTTGTTAAGGCTCGCGCTGATGCAGGATGTATGCTAATGCAGAAACAGACAACCATTCACACTCCAATTTACACCTACACTTTCTAAAGTCTAAAAATAACAGGAGCACTGGAAGTACTTCCTAACTATACGAGAAGACCATTTTGAAGGTTTTATTTTACTTTATTTTTTGCTATAATAGATTCTTCAGTATATAAAAGGACTAAGGATGCCACTGAATGCCATTGTCTGCTTCATCATCTCCAGCTATGCTGCTATTTGCAGTACCTGGCAGAGCTGTCGTTAACAAAATCAAAATCCAAGGCAGTCAGGACTGCCAGCAAGCTGTAAGCAAAAGCAATAAACCCACAAATTCAAGTTCATTTAAAAATCAATCAGGTCATCACCTCAGCAACTTTCTCACAACGCTCCACCTCGCTCTCTCTCGCTTCACAACATCGCTGGCTCACCCCAAATGAGTGGAGCCGCTGAGCCGTGAGAGCGTTGAAGTGAAATAGGGAGGTGAAAAATGCATGAAATAGGTAAACGTATGAAAAAATTTCAGGTGTTTATGTTTCAGTGAGCAAAAAAGATGGCACTGAGACATGAGGCGTGAGTGTTATTTCCTTCTGTTGGTAGAAATGACATGAAATACAGTCTATTTCACAGGCCACTGCGTGGAGTGGGGCCAGAAGCAGCACATGCTCACTCTCAATTAAACACTTCACTTTACAATAGAACGGCAGGTGATGAACCCACGCTCAATGTCACCACACTGTGTAATAGTTGCAGTTATCAGAAGTTCATTCTGGGGTTGCTGCTTATGTTTGTCAATGATGAAATTCATTCTCAGCGTGCGTATGGTGGGCTAGCACTATGGTTGATAGTTGTGTACGAGAACAATGTGTGTGCTGTTGCGTGTGTACGCAAATATGAGCTACCACAGATGCTTGCATGCATTCTGCTGACTGTAATACATTGGACTGGCAAAATCTTCAAGCAAAGGTAAAAATCTGCTGCTGAAGCAACCAGCAGAGTAGTATTAGAGTGTTGTTATCAGCTTCACACAATTCTCAACTTTATCTTACAGCATATACTCTGATTTGTGCTGAACAGTTTCATTTGAATTGAATATGCTTTGAGCCTCGCTCTGTGCGAGCAACACTTTATCAGTCATTACACCGAATAAATACAGAGGAAACTAATAAGTAAGAAAATATTCATATAATCAGCAACCAAAATAACACATAATTGGATTATTTTGACACTAGAATGCATAATTTCTACAGTCTAAGTCATCCATTAAGTTTGATCTCCAGTGACAGAAACCAGAATTTTTGCACAGGTTTCAAATGGAACTATACTTTTCTTTTAAATGAGTCAGACGTGAGCTACTAATCATTTTATTCTGTGGATTAATGATGTTTTCACTCATCTAACATTCATGGTCGTTCAGTGGGAGACTGCCTGAGACTTGCTCACGGGTACTCACTGTTTGTCCCGTATTATATTCCTAGCCTGAAACAAATAGTACTGTGATGGCTCCAACTGTGAATGAAAAACATCCTGTCAGCACTGAGCAGCCTCCTCTGCTGATACTGAAGTCATGGTTGATGCATTGCTATATTGATTAAGTACTGTAACAGCCCACTAGGCAAGTAGGGCCCCTACAGGGACCTGCCAGTCAGCATCATTCTTTTAGTGTGAGAAGTGGAAACATTCCCTATCAGGCACACAGGATGGAAATGAACTGTGGAAGTGCACTGCTGACTCTCTTGTTTGGTAAAATATGAATTTTACTTTAAATGAATTTGGGGACTCAGTGAAGGAATTCATTGGTTTGCAAATGGCTGGTTTGCAGTGCATGTCTGGCTGGATATCCTTGTGCACACACATGCACATTCAAAAAAAAGTTGTCTTTACATCCAAAGATACATGGGAACAATCTTAAGGTCTGAACCCAGAGAGAGAAAAGTCCGTCTTTTCACTTCTGCTTATGCAATTTAGGGTTGTGGGGCAGCTGTAATCTATCCCAGCTACCATAGGTTGAGAGGCAAAGTACACCCTGGACAGTTTGCTAGTCTTTTGCAAGGCAAACACAGAAAGACAGACAACTATTCAGACCTTTGGGTAATAAAATCACCAACTAACCTAACACTACTAAGTGAATGTCTTTGGACTGTGGGAAGAAGCCAGAAAACCCACGCAGACATGAGAACATGCAAACTTCACAGAAAAAGGCCCTGGCCAGATGGATGATTTGCACCCAGGATCTTCTTGCTTCAGAGAAGTCAAATATCTGCTGCGACCAAAATAAGATTTCTATTTGCCATTGTAGCAATGAAACATAGAACAATTAGAATCTAAGCAGCTTGGAAAGAAATGCATCTGGACTTCCTTTAGTTTCCTTAAAGACGTTTCACCTCTCATCTGACAAGCTTCTTCAATTTTAAGTGCAATTGGTGGAGAGTCTTATACAGAGAAGACAGATGTTTAAAAGAGGAGAGAAAGAATCCATCTATGTCCACTGTGAACGACTATCTTTGAACAGAGGTGGTGGTTTATGACACTAACTGTCTGCCATCTATAATCCAGTTTTGAGATCCCTTCCCAGACACCTTAATGCCCAATCACATCCTGGGCCATTTGACCTCAATAAATCACATGATAGGATGGGCCTAGGTTTTTCTGTGTGTTCACCCGAAACCTTGGCAGATTGTGACCCACACTCATTTTCACACGTTAGCTTATGTGATTACGTAGTGGATCAGTAGGGGGTCCATAACCCTCTTGCGGTCACGCCCATAGAGTTTTAATATCTGGGACTCTCCACCAATTGCGCTTAGAACTGAAGAAGCTTCTCGGATGAGAGATGAAACATCTTCAAGAAAACTTAGTCCAGACACTTTTCTTTCCAAGCTCGTTAGACTATGATGAGCTGGATGACTGAGAACCTACACAGACATAGAACAATTAAAGTGAGGTGCAGAGAAGACACAGGTCCAGTGTCTAAGTTTTTAATCTGATCTGGACAATTCGTCTGTGAAGGTTCTCAATCATCCAGGTCATCGTAGTCTCAGGAGCTGTAAGGAAAAGGCGTCTGGACTTCTTTAGGTTGCTTGAAGACGTTTCACCTCTCATCCGAGAAGCTTCTTCAGTTCTAGAACTGAAGAAGCTTTTTGTTTGTGTTTGCTAGCTTAATGGCTAGGCTAATTATTTGTCGGACTATTTCAGAAAGCATTCACTTACGTCCCTGCCTGGGTGTACAAGCTGTCTTTGTCTCAGACGAAAGAAAACTGCAGGATGAACAAAGGATCTAAACCCTCTATTAGATTAAATAAGATGAACAGCTCCTGGACTCTCTAGTAACGTTTAGCCCTGCTAATTCCTGTGCAACCAGAGAACAGCTTGATTCTACCAGAACAATGACTAACCCAATCTTAGGTTTCAGATAGCTGGATGCCTTTAGATGCTAAATTAAAGGTTCCAGTGGGGTCTACTCCCAGCAAACAGACCTCTGGACCACAGTACCAAAGAGCAAGCGCTGGAAAAACTGTCCTAATTTCGTAAATCCATCCTACTCTCCCTGGACATTTAAGCTGTCCAAACATTTAGCATCCTTGATTACCAGGACTTTTTTTTCCTGTAAGGAATTCAACTGGCTGTCACCCTTAGTCCACAAAAAAAACAAACAAAAAACAAAAACCTGAGCATCTGTTCAATGACACAACAGCCAATCACACCTTGGTTCTCATGCCAGCTTTTACAGCTGTAATGAAAAGTGAAAACATACTGTTTTCCTGCCGCTTGAGTTCAGGAATTACATAGGAATATCCACATGGGAACAAATGATATCTGATATCAACAGTCTGAACTGCTTTAACGGGACTTTTTCCATCTGCTTAAAGTTCTAGAGTTTCTGAACTGCCATGCTTTCACCTCAGGTCATTTTTCCTACTCTCAGTCGCAGCATGGATCTCTTCAGTTGTCGGCTGAGCTTACATACCTGCTATGATCAGTCTGTAGTAAGTGTGAGGTGACTTTTATAGATAACTTTAACTGGTTTGGGGAGCACAGAGGAAAACAGGAACATTTTGGAGGTTTATCTTCAACACTGTAACCAGTCAGAGTTTTGATGAGGCAAGTACTCCTTGAATTTCTCACAAATAAAGTTTAAACAAGAAAATCGTTCAAAGCCATCCCACAGAGTTATCATTAAGTATAGTGATAATAACTGCTTATGTTTATTTAAACTGTTATTGTTTTCATGAACAGATCTCAATAATTTCTTAAAAATCTTCAGATTGTCTGTTAGACACTTTTTCTGCAATATTGCTGAAAGAGGCTTTACTTTTTTATTAATGCCCAAAAATTAAACACCATAAATTTTTCTCCATCGACAGGATATGTACCACAGGCTTTCAGGGTGGCTATAATTAAACTGCGACTTAAAAAGCCTTTACTTGATCCAGCTGTCTTAGCTAATTATAGACCAATCTTCAACCTTTCCCTTTTTTTCAGAAATTCTCAAAAGAGGAGTTTTAAAACAGCTAACTGATCATTTCCAGAGGAATGGTTTATTGGAAGAGTTTCACAGTGGATTATAACACAGAAACAACACTACTCACAGTAAAGACAATCTCCTTATGATTTCTGACAGTGGATTCATTTCTATGCTTGTCCTACTAGACCATTTTACTGCAGAGATTAAATCCTACTGTTGGTATGAAAAGTAGTGTGCTGCCATGACTTGAACCATATCTTTCTAATAGACTCTGATTTATGCATATAAATAGGGAGCTTTCTTAGACATGAAAGTATTTAAAACTCCACTGGATTCTGTGTTGGGACCAATGCTTTTTAAATTATACATACAGGTGATATTATTAGAAAACTGCATAAATGCTCATTTGCTATGCACACAACACCCAATTATATTTATCTATGAAGCCAGATGACACAAATCGGTTAGCCATGAAGACCTGAACTTCCTGTAATTTTCTTCTTCTAAACTGAGACAAATCTGAGGTTTTTATATATGTGACCCTAAAACCCTGATCGCTAACCTTGACCTCCAGTAACACAATGAGAAATATGATATGTCCTGCATTATTCACAAATAAATGTGGTATGTGGGACTGCTTTTTTATGCAAATAATCTTTAAAATGAGAAACATCCTTTCTTATCCTAGTTGATTCAGATAATGAGAGAAACCATATATTTACCATATTGCCTTCTCCTCACTGTCTTCCTGATAGTTCACAATTGCATTTAGAAACCTCACATGCAAAGCATTAAATGCTTAGGCGCCATCAAATCTAAAAGAAATCATAATATCCCAAGAAAAGCACTTTGTGCTCAGCCTGCTGGCTTACTTGTTGTTCCTAGAGTTCCTAAAAGTAGAATGGGAGGCAAAGCCTTCAGCTTTTAGGAGCCCCTCCTGTGCAACAGCTCCAAGTTTGGATTTTGGGAGATAGACTCCCTCTCTACTCTTTTAAGCTTAGGCTTAAAACTTTCCTTTCTAATAAAGCATATAGAAAGGGCTGTATGTGGTGACTCTGAAAACTTCTTTGGTTAAGCTGTTATAGTCTCAGACTGCTGCAGGGCTTCATGGGATGCACTGAGAACTTTTTCTCCACTCACCTCTTATCAGTCCCCGCACCACTGCAACATGTCATTAAATTTTTATCTATTCTCTCCTTTGGCTGTTTCTTTGTCGTATTTCTACTCTTCCCTTTCCTTTTCCTCTTTCTTCTTTTCTCTTCCCTCTCAGTCCCTAGTAAATTGGAGCAAAAAGCATTTCCTTTCTGAGCCCGGTTCTGCTCTTTGTTTCTTCCTATTAAAATGAGTTTTTTCCTTCCCACTATCACCAAGGTTTTATTGTTGGGAGTTTGTCGAGTATACTGTAGAGCCCATACCTTACAGTATAAAGTGTCTTGGGGAGACTGTTGTTGTAATTTGGCATTATATAGATAAACCTGGATTGAACTGAATAAATACACGCACAGACAGAAATTGTCACTTTTTTAAAATTGAATTTAAAATTCTTTGCAACACATCTATAAGTTATCATTAGGTACATCAAGTACATCAATCAGAGATTTTCAGATATTTTGCTGCCTTCTGTGCTTCAGGTTAATTTCATTCCTTCTTTCACATAATGCACAACCAAAAAGAAAGTCACAAACCAGAGGGGGTAAAGTAATGCTAAGCACCTCACAAAGGTAGGAGTTATAAATTAGTATTTAATATGAGCGAGATTCAGGTCAGCTGCCCTCCTGACCTCTTAACAGAAACATAGCAAAACTGCTATAAGAAATTAGTTAATGTATTCATATTCTGCTGCAACAAATTAAGAAACAGCCAAGAGATATGGAGGAATCAATCACAGGCTATGGACCGATAACTTAATTTAATTGTAAAATGAAATATTTTTTAAGCAAGAATAGCTTAAAAATTGAAGGGCAGTGATTTACAGAGTTTGATTAAGTTGCAGTACAGTTTGTGTTGTGCATCATTAGAACTGAGTGCAACAAAGCTTCCTTTGTTACACTGAGAGGGGACTGTCATGTCTTGTCAAATCATGCCAGTCTCGAGTTTCTAAAGCTGCTGTGTGAAATATGCATTGAATCTTGCCTTGCTCTCTATAAACTCATAGTAGGTTATGGAAAAATATACCTAACACACACACACACACACTGAAGTATGCCTTCAAACTCTGCATATTACAGCTATTTTAGATATGCCTTCAGCAATGGTCAGGTGCACTCTGGAGTCATTTCCCCATCCTATTTTTCTGTGGGGGCTTTAGTGAATTCCTATTTATTCTACAGCTCCTTAGAAACAAAAAAAAAACCATCTTCCTAAAACCTCAATTGCCTTAAGGATCTCACACTGGGTTTCCTGTGTATGTACCAAGTCAGAGAGGATGACTGTGTGTGAGCCGAGGGGTTTCTGTGTGTTTACCAGACGCTCTTAAGTGCTACCAGCCCACGCTAAGGTGTCTCCTTGAAGAACAACAGAGCAGCACCGTGGGCCCTCTCTGTTCCACGACTCCCTCTCTGTGTGATAACTCTCTCGCCATCTTCTTCTCTTGGCTTCCATCCTTTCCAGCTCATTCATAAAACATGGCGCACGTCCTCGCTCACCAGTCTTATCCAGACGCTGAGCTTGTGATTTGGAGCGAATAGGTGTACGGTCGTCCCTCCCCATCTCTTTCCATGATGTGAGTATTTCCTCCATATTACCGAAGGTGTCTCCCACGCTGCAGTGTGTGCTTTCGAGCACATGGATGAATGTGTGTGCGGTAAAACAAGTGCACGGCAAAGTGGAAGCTGAGGCAAAGTACGTTTTTATTAGTTTTACCGAGGACGCTCGGCATGCCTTTGCTTGTACGGGTGAGTTAAAAACACAGTTTTCAACATGACGCTTTGCCTCTGGCCCAAATTTCCCAGTAACCCAAGCAGAAGGAACGATTTCATGTTTATGCATCATGCAGGCATGGAGGGTGCCAAAGGCGTTATGAATTTTCAAGGGTCACACTGACGTCCCAGAGGAAGTAATGTGGCTCCTGCATGTAAGTGGGCTTTCGAGTGCTTGAAAGAGCACCCTTTAAAATAATTATGTTAGCAGTAAATTTCCATCACACGTAGTGAATGTGAATAAATGTACTTCTTGGCATATCCCTATTTCACCAAAATACACGTGGACATAAAAGGTAAAGGGGCTGGAGGAGAACATGAGGTAACAGAGCTGCTTTTGTTGCAGGAAATGGGTCAAGTGTCTCACCTGGGGCATGTTATGAAAGGTGGACACTGACAGTGACCCTCTGGCTCCGCCTTCCAGGCAGGCTGTCACAGTAACTTTAACAATTTCCTATTTTTTATGATTTTACTGCAAAGAAAAAAGATTTTTCTAACATCACACATTGAAACGTTTCACACGGCTTAAATTTGAGTTCAAGTCTAAAAACTTCCTTACCGTGTAATATTTCCTGCATGTACTATAAAGGCAAAGCTTCCAATCTATTTTACAACATTCCTTCAGTTGTCAATTAAAGGAACATGACAAAACATTAGGGAAAACACGTTTCTCTCCACAATCCGCTGCGTCTTCGACTTCGTATCGCCTGATGTGAAGATGAAGACGCATAAAAAAACCCAGCACAATTAATGTCAAAAATAATTGCCAACGCTGACTTTCATGTAGCGTCATCAGTCAAGTAGCAGCGAATAATTAATTCCATCTGTCCGCTATCGAAACTGGTTTACATATTTGATATGCGAGCTTCAGGAGTGGAGCTGAGGCCCAGGAGAGAGTCGGCCTCGACAAGCCCCGGCTCCACATGGTTGCACTTAATTAGGAGGGATGCTGGAGAGGATGTGGGGGTGGCGCTTATGTTAACTGATTTCCCTCTTTAATCAGTGTTAATCTCCAGTCATTTTCACAGCACAATGCCGGCTCATTCATGAAGTCAAATTAATAAGTGAGGAATACAGTGCTGGCTGGCTTGGCCCGACTTCGTATGATGCTGGAGTCCTGTATTTTCTCAGTTGTTTAATCTGCAACTTTGGATGGGGAGTTCTGAGCAAGAAATGAGGATAGAGTGAGAGACGGAGAGTGTGTGTATGTGAAAGCCAGAGAATTTTTTGCTTTTACTGGTACTGGAAACTGCATCGTTGGAGTATAAATATGTGTAACTGATGTCCCGTCCTGTAAGATTCTCATAGGAGGCTCTGTTGATAAGATTTATCATCGTTTGAAATTGAGATTGAATTTTGTACTGGACAGACAATGCATATAAGAACAAAGTCTCCTTTGTTCTACATATTTCTCTTAAAGAATTAGTCAAACTGCTGTCATTACAGCAAGAGATAATTTCATTTCATTATTGTTTCATTGCAGCTTCCCTTTCAGTCCTGCAGAGGCATGGAAGTCTGAAGTTTCTCAAATAAAACCACAATTGGTCAGAGGCCTTTAACAGAAGAATAGTGTTTTCAGCCTTGAGATGGTGTAAAATAAAATAAATAAAACTAGTGTTGGTTAAGTTCAGGGAGCAAACACCTTAGAGGAAAGTAATGTGGGCAAGGAGCCGAGAGGCTCTCAGCTGGAACCAGATTTGCAGATTTGGATGTAGGAGGGAGAGACAAATGGCAGTGGAAATGTGTGGAAATCATGTGTGAAAGAGAGAAACAGAGACAGAGAAAGTAGAGGTGGCCATCTGCAGAATTGTTACAGGGAGCTCTGCCAGGTTAAATGAGGCAGAAGGTGGAGACATTTGGTGGCAGAGCTTAGGTAACAGTGTGTGTGTGTGGGTGGGGTGGGGGTGTGGTGAGGAAATACATATAATATATCTACACACGCACACTAACTCATTCAAGAGTAGGACCTAATTTTCTTTGGACAACAATCTTTCAGATCCATAATGCAACGTTCACTTTCAGTCCTTGCACCTGAATGCTTTTTTGCTAGCTTAGAGTCTGCGCTCTACATACTGTAAGATAACAGCATGCAAGATGGTCTCATTATATCGTTTCCAAATCCACATTTTATTCTTCTGCTCTACTGGACTAGCTTTAGTTACAAAGTAAAATAATGACTATTTAGTTTTATGCTTTTGCCAGGCACTTATACCACAATTGCCTCTGTTTGCTATTCCCGCATGTTTATGAACAGTAAATGCAGTACACATGTGAAACCATGCAGTATAAAATGTGCAAAATGTGAAATGGCCATAAAAGAAACTTATGGTTAAACCCCATCTCATCCAGTCTGAATATTGAAGTACTCTTGGGCAAGATACTAAACCTCATGTTTCCTCTGTGTGAATTTTAGGACTAAATACATAAACAGCAGTTCATTTACTTTAAATTACAATAAGTCACATGGGGGAACAGCTGACTTAAATAATTATGACAATACATGGAAAAGTAAAACTAAGCACAATGAAGATAGAAACAAGACTTAAAAAATTAAAATAAATAAAAAAAAATAAAACAGGAAACATGGAAGACATGAACTGGAACCTGCAAGCTTGATGCAATAGACAGAGGGAGCGAGAGAGGGAAAGGGACACAGAGGAGAGAGAAATAACCTACATAGATGAGGGCGCATAGAAAAACATAAGCCAGACTCAAACTCAACCAAGACTAATAAGAATACTAGAACTTAACGTTATCTCATAAGTAATATAAAATAACTCAACTCTACCCTCAACTTAAGAATAGCACATGATTTTAACATAATATTAACATAAGAAATCAACAATACAAAAAAACACAAAACACTGGGTCACAGACCCCGCCCCTGACAGAAATATCGGCGCATAATTAAAAATATAATCTGTAAGCAGAGAGCCACAACATGCTCTGGTCTTATATAGTGAGAAAATACTAATGCACAGTCATAACTGGGGCACTCATGAGCTACAGATGATAAAATAAATAAATACAATAATGCAGCAAAGTTATCTAATCTAACACAAATTGAGAATTCTGGCCTTAATGATTACAATATCCACACAATGTCTTAAAGAAGAACGCAACTAAAACACACAAAATCAATTCGTTATTTATTCGAATAATTAATAATTAAGGAAACATATACCATACATTTAGTTTAAACTGTCATAAACTAAATAAACTGATATAAAGCATTACATTGCATTTAATTGAACAATTCCATTGTGCTTTTGAAACAAAATTACACAATAAAAAGTACATGTAATTAAATTACTTAAAGTCAACCTTTAAGTAGGACTAAGGTCTAAAGGAACAAACAAACAAACTTTCTTGTTCTTATAGGTTTTTTTAGCTACCGTGCTGCTGTGGAAGTCGCTGTAAGTGATGCTAAAAAAGGCCACTACATCCAAAATAAGTCATTTAACATGTAATATTAAATTGCTTACAGTATTACTTAATGTGAATCTGATAGAGCTTGCAAAGAGGAAAAACAAACAAACTGTAACCTTGAGTTTTGCCTAAGCAGTGAAGTAACTATTAATATGCAAATCTTGAGTTATTTTCTTAATACTTAGAAAACAAACTAATACTTAGTTTGTTGCCAATTTGAAGACAGAACAAAGCATATGTGAGGGTGAATGTGTGGCTTCTTACCTGCTGCCTCAAAGAAGCCACAGAGAACAACACCACAGACTCTCTCTGACCTCATATGGCACACTCTGAATGAACGAATAAGCATGTAATGCAATATCCACACACAGCATGCGCATGTGTGTGTCAGCCTGTGTATGTGGTGTGTTTGCTGAAGGTCAGTTATGCTTCCCCATCCTCCCAAATCCCCCTGGCACTTCTCACCACTAAACACCATTACACACACAGACCAGTACATATCTCTCTCTCCTTATTGCCAAGACTGTGTCTATGTTGAGGCTGACAACACAACAGGCCTTAATCCCTCTACCTGTGACTTTTTACAAACAGGATTAGTCCCTGTTTTTCCCGCTAAATTCCTCCTGAAATACCGTCAAATCCAGGGCTGCTGGCTGATCTACGGGCCGTGGCCCTAACCCTCTGTTTCGCGTCCCGAATGCGCTCCTGCTCTTATCTAAATGAACAGCTCCGCTCTCGATGTGAAACGTCGCCTCAGCCGCTCATGCCCTCTTCAGCGCGCTACCAAGCGGACAGAGAAGCAGAGCTAAATGAAGCAGAGCCGCTCACACCGCTCAGTGTCCATCCCTGCGACGCAGATAAACAAGCTAAACCAGTCCTTTTCCACATACGCCGAAACACACCCACGCACTCGCGGACGCTCACGCACAAAATCATCTACAATGCAGCAACGGGCGCCTACCACAGAATGACAACCAGTACACATCAGCTAGACTTGTTGAACATCAATATTGGGAGATAGCAAGAGAGAGGAACACCAACAATGATTTACTTATGAGGCTGAGCAAGTTATATATCTTAACACTGTGAAGAAGCACATTTGCAATTTATGAGCAGAGTATTCAGTGTAGCCAGATATACAAATGCAATCGGGAGTTTGAGGGCTACGTGTTATACCATTGTTAGAAAGACAAATGTCTACAGCACCACTGTGCTGGGCTGACATCTTTTCTCATTGTCTCTCTTTTAAAAAATGGGTCCATACTTATTTACTGTATTTACATATATATTTTGGGGGTATATATTTACTCATGGTGAAAATAACAGAAAACTAATGGGCCTTATACAACCACTCATCACATGTATGATTAGTCGCTCGCGCTAGGTAAGACGTCATTAATGCTGGCACAATAGTCTGTTTACTTAAAACTTTCTTGACTGCTAGGGTGTTGCAATTCCTAGCAACACTGAAGTGGGAAACATGATTCAATCTGTATAACATTGAAGCAAACCAGTGCAAAAAGGTCAATGCTGTTAAAGTGATGCAACAAAACATCAATATAGAACAATATAACCTTGTTTTCTTGACAATTATAAAATATACAAATGCAGTGTCTGCAGATCACATGGCTAAAATATGGCCCCGTGGATCACCTCAATCCATTCCAGAGTGTCCAAAAACAAGATCTTACTAAATATAAAAATAAATGCATGAATCAGTAAAAGCTCGTCTAAGTCAGTTGAGGTAAATTCAGTCAAGAAGGCATGAGCCTAATGAGAGAAATTGGAGTCAGGAAATAAAAGGATGGGTGCTAAGAGACTGAAATTTCAAAATAAAAGTTCAGAAATCTGCCAATAGTAAACAGAAAGATAAAAAAAAAATATCATAAAATATATATATATGTGGTGGCCAGTAAAACTCACCCAAGTAAATAGTGTATGTAGGAAAACCTATATAAATACAAAAATGCATTGAGAAATCACAAATATTAGCTTAGCTATTCTTCACTCAGTAACACTCAGATACATGAATACACAGTGAATTGTACAATCTACATATACACACAATGCACGTGTGATGTGGCATGACACCCCATGGTCTTACAAATGTGGTTATGGTTGTGAGTGTGCCACTTAATTAAGTTCGTAGCGTTTTGGTTTTATGCTGTTTTTATTGATGTTTATTTTTGATCATTTTAAACCAAGATATACAAAATTAATACATTTACAATATTATTGCATTTACTTGCCACAGTATATATTTCTTGTATGCTCGAGTTGCCACAGCCTGCGCAACAAGTGGTAAACAAATACAAAAGGTTTGATAAACTGACCGATGAATTTCATGGCAATGCATTCAGTAACGCTGAGACACTCACTGTCAGCCAGACTGCAGTGACACCCACATTTGTTGCTGCGAATGTTGTCACATCCTCATAAAATTTTGACATAAGTGGCCTCAAAAGTAGTACACGTCGACATGTCACTATAAATTTAGTAAAAAGAAGATGACAGAACGACTGCTCTCTCACATCCACACAGTAACAATATCTACTACATGTCATTAATTCACTACTCCATCCATTTTTTTCCCCTCCTTTCATGCCATGGCTTGTTATTTCTACAATCCTAATCCTTATTTCTACTCTTTTACACCATCTCCGTTTCATCCTTGCAGTCTAACCAGTTTCACTACATGTCCACTAACTTTTCAATCATTTATAATTGTCAAAGAACAAAGAGAAGGCACCTAGATTTTGCTGCTTATTAGCGTCATGCATATTTCCTAATATTAAAAAGGAAGCAACAAGACTTTCAACACAACTTGCTAGGCCAGCAGCAGAAGTGGTGAGAGACAGCTTCTAATCTTTTCCGCTTTTCCCAAGTTTTGTACTCCGACTATTGGTTTTGGGAGATAAACACTTTCGCTGCTTTTAAGAATCCCTCAGTCACATCTGAGAGTGAGTTGGGGGAAGTATTTGGATGGATGCTGCATGACACTTCAAGCTTGTAGCTGTCCACTGGGTTTATTAGGTCTGCCTCTTAGAAGAGAGATTTGAGAGGAGTGCAACTGAAGTGATAGTGTGTGACACATCAAGCAACAAACCCTCAACTGGGTTTTTCTTAAAACTGTCCTTTGGTCTAAAGGAGACATCAGCAAAATGAAGTGTACATTGTATGTGCTGATGCGTCTGTGTATGCGTATGCGAGTGCTTCTCTGTATTTGTGAGGGTGAAGAAGGCATGACAGCAGGCAGCACTGATTACACCGCCTTCAAGAGCTAAAATTGCTCCGTGATTCACAGGCTGTGACAGCAATCTCTTTTTCAAACTCAGAGACTTGTTTTCAGCACCATATGAATATTCAATGAGATCCAGGGGTGCACGCACTGATTATGCAAATGCAGGTTCACATTCGGTCCTTGGCTTTATCTTTATCAATGATGCAAACTTTGATTTGCATTATGGATCATAAGTAGTAAGTGATCCTGGAGGCCCCCTTTTATCATATAAAAGAAAATAAAAAGCATACATGTTCTCTTACCTGTAGTGAGTGGCACATGGTTCATTTAGGTGGATGACAGAGACACGTGACATCCCCGGGAGATCATGGAAGGAAAGAAAAAGACAGATAAAGGCTTTGTTAGCCAGAATAAATTCATGTTGGTGACAGTTGTATGCAAAAACATACACCTCAGTCAGTATATGTGTTGAACAGAAAAAGGTCAAATCACACTGCACTGTCCCGTCCTATGTAACATTTACCCATACGATGACTGTAATCAGTTTGACTTGCCATTTGTATCCTGCTATTATAAAATCAAAGAGGAAACCATGAAGACTTGTATTTCTTAACAATAGCAGATATTTGAAGAGAGAGATTGATTTTTGGAACCTGACCGATATATTGACCAATAATATTGTCCGACTTGCTAATAATAGCAAAAATGTGAAAAAAGGGATTGATTATATAGCCTGACATTGGCTGATATATTGGTACCAGGAAATAATTAAATTAAAAATGCAAGTAGGAGACGGTAGAAACACCCTTCAGCCATACATACTAATGAATATTACACAGTTCATCCACCAGAGGGCACTCTGTACCTTTCTTGAGAGGGTAAACAAAACAACCACCCGATTTGAACAGAGTCAGGCAGAATGTAATTGACATATTGTGACAAGAAAACAAACTTATTTTTACTTACTAATTTTAGTAAGTAAATAAATGAATAACCATTATAACTGTTGGGGAAATCTGTTTTGTGTGGTTGAAACAAAAAGAAATATCGGCTAATTCATCAAATTTTTAAATCACATCAAATATAGATATTCAGTCTTAAAAATCCTGTATTGCTCTGTGTTACGTGCCAAGAGATGTGGCTTTGCTTTTGTGTTGTTTTTATCTTTCAGGTGCCAAGCCTCCACCTATTGGCCAAATCAAAGTTGATTGGCATGTGTCTATTGGCTGGCCTGATCACAGTTGGCCAATCACTCTCCGGGGATCATTACACATGAGCAGCTCCCTGGCCAGCTGGTGGCTGCTGGCTTCTGACTCACGACAAACATTTGTGTGACGGCTTCTGTGTATTTTGATGGAGTGTGGTGGGAGGCTGGACAGATAAGCTGGGGTACCCTATACACTGGCTGTATCATTTTAACTGTTAGACACTAGGTTTTGCGGTTGATGCAACTTTTGTATGTTTTCACTGACCTTTTTGTCGAGCAGCTAGGTAGGCCTTTTTGTTTTGCATTTTGTTTTATTTAGGCCCAGGGAAGCTATCGACAAACTCAACATACGTTTGACTGCTGGACTTCTTGTGGTTCCTAAATTTCTGCCTGTAGGCAGATTGTTTCATTTAACACTTCATATTTCATACTCTGCTCTAAGGAAAGTGAAGCTACTACCTCCTGAGCTTTGCCCACTAATTTACATTGAAGTAAAATGGACACATGCCAATCAACTTTGAACTGGCCAATAGGTGGAGGCTTGGCAACTGAAAGATAAAAACAACACAGAAGCAAAGCACATCTGGCTATAAATGATTATATAAAATTGAAAAAAAAAATAATTCTTAAGGAATTCCCACAAAAGTCCCATCCCAGCAGAAAAAGTATCTGCACCACTGCTGCCTCCACCACCATCAGTATCACACTCACCATTAGCAAAACCACTAAACTCAGCAAAACAACTATTGATATCAAAGCACGCTACCCAGAGACTATAATCATCATCAGTCCAAAAATCCTAAAGCCCCTTTCCGGCAGAAAAAAGAGAGAGATGATGTATTTATTTATTTTTATCAGCCCTGTGTAGAAACTTATTTTAGATTATGCTGAACAAAGTACTCTGTGTACTTTAAAGCTGTTTCCATGGATTCTAAGGCGTTCTCTCCCTTTTTAAGACTTAGAAGGGTTATATATGAATAAAACAGCCTGTGTGGGTTGTATTTCTGTGAGGACACGCACGCACACACGACCACAGTGGCATTCTCTAATAAACTACTCACTGAGTTGTGTCACTAGTGCGTGTAAAGCTTAGATTTCCTTGCTCGCGAGCACTTCCCCCTGAACTACGCATGGAGTAACATAAGAAGTTATTTTAGATCTTTTGCTGTAAAGTCATTTTTTAAAGCTTCTCGAGAAATTTAGCTCGGAAGAAAGTTGAAGCAATCCCCAATGCCTGAACTATATCTGACAAGCTACCTGATGATGAACAACCTGCCAGATGGAGACGGCTCCATTTCCTGTTAAGGTTGGATCCCAAATCCCTGTCTAGTCTGTTCTCTCAACGGGTGTAACCTTTCAACTTCCCCCCACTTCTCATTGCAGCTCCCCCGTGGGGGTCTTACAAAGGAATAGGGAATGGTTATAAATGGCAGCGCCACTTCTCTGCTCTGCTCGTGGTGATTTCATGTTTTCAATGAGGAAAGGTCTGTGACAGATCTCTACCGTTCCAGGGACAGGTGCTGAGTTGTGGAGGGAGCCAAGCCTGAGCTGTGGAGGTGAAATGGCAGAGTATTGATTGAGAAGACAGAAGACTTAAAAGTCTGAGAAGGCATGCCCTTGTGCAAGGTCGCATACCATTCGTTCAGCCGTTATGACCAAGTGCATGCCAACACATGCTGTATACATGTTGACAAGTGTGAATATACTAGGATTTGAAACACACACACACACGGCAAAACACATTAGCTGCATTATAAGGAATTACTGGGACCACCCCAGGCTTTTTTCTACTAATAACATTCTCTTAACAATAACCCAATAAAATAGCAAGATGAGATTCTCCGTGACGACCTGTAATCTGTTTGGGTCCCCTGAGTTATACGTATAATAGGAAAACGACCCTGAGTCCACATTTTCAATTGATTGTTGATTTGATCATAAAGTGTCTGCAGTTGCCTCTCAGACATGAATTCATTCTGCGTTAATAATAGCACGGCTTTGCAAAATTGATGATGTGAATTCAGCCGGCAAAGGTAACAATGAAAAGCAGCTATAATTAAAAGTGACCCACTTTAATAAATGGCCGGCTGGTCACGTACGTTAAGCATCCTTTTTCCCTCAATGCACGACCTCGATGCGCGCTTGACTCCTTCGGTAAGCCGACGTGACCCGACGTAAGTTAACCGGCCTAGTGTATTTTAGTGAGGCAAGTCTTGCCACGGGGCAGCACGCAAATAACTGAGCCGTTAAAAACCAGGCCATGATAATGTTATCCAGGCAGACTATACAATCACAAAAGAATAATAAATGCTTTGTGATGGGAAAAGTGCTTTTCAGAAAACAGGGTCTCAGCCCCACGAGTGAGCCGTGAAAAGGTTACTTCCTCTGACATATTGAATAGGGAAGGTTAATGAGCAGGCCAGAGAGAAGCTGTGACACATAGCTGGCATTTAATTAACTGTGCATTCATATTGAGAGTTATGGACATCTAATAGTTCTCCTACAAGCATAGGTCCGTTCCTGTGATATAGGCAGGCAGATTTTGATTGAGTTTAAAAGCAAAAATCTGAACCGCCTGTTTAGGTCTGAAAAACTTAATAGAGTCACACAAAGGTACACGAACAAAAGAAAAACAAAGCGAAACTTGCTGAAAATGACACAATTGTCCCTTTTATCATAGTTCAGGGATTGTGTCTGCTCAGTGTTCCTGGAGAGGGTGAACAATTTTAAAATTGAAGTTCAATCTTTTAAAGTTGGTCCTCTGTTTTCATCTTGGTCTGGTCAGGGAGATTGATTCTATTTTTTTGTACTGCTTTGCTCCCAGTGTAGATTTCAATCATATTTTTCCAACACTGAAATAACTGAAACCACCTTTTGGTCAGGAAAAAAAAAAAAGAAACAACAACTGTGAGCTCATTATTTTTTTAGCTTCAAAATTATAACGCTAAGCTCAACCTCTTTCTCACCGTACCTTCCAGAGTTGCAAAATGACTTAACAGAAGTTTTTCATTTCTTTCAGCTCTGGTTACGACATATAAAAGTAAGGTGAGACCCAGCAGGGAACAAATGTCTTTCCATTTAAAAACCACTTTCTGAGATGTGCTTCAGCTGGTTATGTCTTCTTGTGTACCAGCCTCCTAACCTTCATCTCAGTATCACAGCATTTCAGTCCAGTCCTGGGGATTGAAAAGACTTTTTTACCATCTGCTAGTGCTCTTAGATGGTTGTCTCGCAGAAACACAACCTTTCTTTGTAAGAAATGGATTGCGGTACAGACAGAAATGAGTCCAGAATAAGACAGTGTTGGAGAGAAGCTGCTTTGGTTTGAGGTTCAGGGGCCATTAAGCTGTTGCACGTTGGGATTTCAGAAATGCACTTTCAGCAAAATAATGTCAGTGACTGAACAGAAACAGATATTTCAATCTTTTTTTCCCCAAGATGGCTTTAGTCTGCATTTAAAAAAAAAACAAAAAAACAAACTGCAGCATCTCAGCATCTCCATTTTTTGGTGGCTTTGAACGGCGTGTTTGATTTCTATCAGCGAATGTCCCTCTCGGGTGGGAGTCGGATGACAATTGGTGTTTGTGTTCCGTCTACAGTATGTGTGTTTGATTTTGCCATTGATTGTTTGTGGCATTTTGTTCAACGGTCCGAAGGGGATGACAAGTGTTCGAATTGCACATTTCATTCAACATGAAACGATGACGAAGAGTGATATGCGGCCGGTGCCGGCACAAAAGCACACAAACGCACACTATCCCAATCAATTTGTCTGACATCCTCTGCTAGGCATTATTGGAGAGAGAGGGAAAAAAAGGAAAGAGAAAATCAATAGGCCAGTGGCCACCCTGAAAGAGCTGCTGCTGCACCGACACATGCCGTTTCCACATATGCACCGCTTTTCTTAAACATAAAGGTTGGAAGGAACAGAAGGAAATACTAGGAAGGAGGTTGGGAAGACAGGTACAAACAACTTGTGCAATGATTTTGCGGGACATTCACATGGGTGATTGCATGTTTTCTGAATTGCTAGAAATATGACTCAAAAGTAGAAATGAGCCTTTCTCCACTCAACTGAGCCTGAATAGAAGGTGTGAAGTTAGTGATTGCTGTATGCGGTCCTCTTAAGGCCAAGCGCCCACTTGTAGATGCTTTGTCTGAAGCCATGTCCTATTTGCTGAGGGTATTTTCTACACTGGTGCCAGAACAGAGGGCACAGGAAGAGCATTTTTGGGACAGGGGCAGCCCAAGTTAACATGCAGTCTGCTTGCAGATACAGAATGCTTCAAAAATATTTAAACACCTTTAAAATACATTTGCTTTTTGTACAGATTACAATACCTAGCTGATTTATAGCATATCTGTACCCTAAGGCAGTGAAAAATAAAATAAAAACCCCCAAAAAACTGACATTCTACAGTATCTATGTCGAAAAAACACAATATTAAAACTGAATAAAGGTTAGGTACTGTATAAAGATGAGTCAACCACAACATTAAAATCACCAGTTAACTGTTTTGTGGGCTCTGATGCACTGTAGCATGGAAAAAGGGACACAGAAACAGAATCATAATACTTTATTAATCCCTGAGGACATTATGTGGTCATAGTTGCACCAAGACAGTAAGAACAGTAACTAGCTAACTAAAAAAATTAAATAATACAATATATTACTATAACATACAAAAAAACCACTAGATAAAATAGCTCTAATTATAAATATCTAATTCTAAATAATATAAGTCCTCTCTTCCTCCCCTCACCGACCGCCCCTCCTTCAGCCTGGTCCTGTTGGAGGTTTCTTCCAGTTAAAAGGGAGTTTTTCCTTCCCACTGTCACTCTGCGAATGTGGCGGTCATATTATTGTTGGAGTTTTCTCTGTTTTCTTTGTATTATTGTTGGGTCTTTGCCTTACAATATAAAGTGCCTTGAGGCAACTGCTGCTGTAATTTGTTGCTACAGTAATAAAATTGAATATATATACCGAATGATTGTTTCTTTAATCTGAAGTTTTAAAGGCCAAATGCAGACCATGGTTTCTTTTTCTGAGTTCCCTTCGATATTCTTGTTTTTGGTCAGTGCTATGTGGGTGCTTTGGTTTTTGAAACAGACTTCCAGTTTGACAGCAACAAAGAAACCAGAATAGGAGTTAAAAGTAAAAAGGATGACAAGAATCCACATGTCAGAGGTCATGACTTCAGTACCTTAGAATTGTTAGTCTGTCTGTCCATCGATCACACTTATCTGTTTTTGCGCTCGCACTAAATCAGCTAAATTTCAGTTCACGTGTCAGAGTGACAGCGTGGGTATAGACATTTATTTTTATTGCACAAAGGGACAAGATAAATGATAAAGCGAAAAACTGCATCCAGGATAGAAACAACCGGATTATACTGCTAATACCACTTTGGTTCTTTGCAAGCATCTGCCAAGACAGCATGCTAACAATAAGCTAGCCAAAACACCCAGAGTGAAAGCTAAGTGAACGCCGTTCCCAGCAGCCAGACCCTGATCTTCAACAGGTAACAAGATCGTCAGCAGTCAGGCTGCAGCCTCGCTTTCTACCTGTTCACATTTCTAAAGCAGAATTACTGTGGCGTTTGCTTTTTTGTGCTAGTTTTTATCTTTGCTTTGTGCGGCCAGCTGTATTCTACCAAGAGAAAGATCTTAGAGATGTGTGTCCTCATTAGGGATTTGTGTTGGTGTGTAGGGCTGTAGCCTCAGGTATATATTGTTAAATGGTGGTTATGAGACAATGTGTTACAGCTTTTTTTATAAAGTAACAAGAAAATAATGTAACAAGTAGTATAACAAATGACTTTTTCCCAGACGTACTACATTACTTTTGCTTGTTTTAAGCAATATGTGTAATAATGACTTTTTTGAGTAATGACTCCAACACTGATCACAACAAAGAGGGGAAATACCTGAACAAACATGCACAAACCTTTGACCCACAGCATGCAATGTATTTGCATGGATGTAATTTCTTTATCGCTGCTTAACAATGGCAGTGACTCTCAAAACGGAGATCCCAATGACACTAAGGATAACTGATAAGGAATTGAATCACAAAATGATATCGATAATCCCTAGTCATGACTCGACTAGCTGATTGTGATTGGGTTTTCGACATGCAAGCACTTCTTAATGCCCATTCCCAGATTAGAAGATAGGGTAAATGGAGTAAACCAGTTGTGAGGGTGGATACGCACAAAAGAAATGCCGAGAGATTTTTTTTAAATGCATGCAATCCTTCACAATACTTGTTTTTTTAAACTGTTCGCTGCTTGTTGTCAAACAATCTGTACAAGACTCTGCATGGTTACTACTGCTGGGTCTCAGTGGGTGTTTGTGTCTGTGTGTGTCTTTCTTCTGGGTGAGTAGAAGTGAGTAGAAGTTCATAGACGCATGTAGTGTTATCTCACTTCCTGGACTAGAGGGAAGACGAGTGAAAGGGTTGAAGATGAGGAACGAGGGATAGAAAGACATCATGGACTTATAGATCCCACGGGGGTCTACGGGACCTCAAAGACTGGAAGATGTAGGAGGAGGAAATGAGAGGCGAGAAGGAGAGCATGAAGGTGTGTCTGTTCGAACCAGCTTATCAGCTAGCTTTCCCCAGGGGAGGCGGGGAAGTGGGAGGACAAGGGTGAGAAAGAAAGAGTAAAGAGAAACTGAAAGAAAGAAGCTCTAAGGTTGAGTGAAAAAGCAGGAGGTGACAAGGTTGTGCGGCACAAAAATGCAAAGAGCGGAGTGAGTACATGCACAAGAAGCACATGTCAGCAATGTGAGTTAATTGCTTGTAAAGGAGGGCTATAACGGAAACAAAAAAAGCTGTGAGCTGGATTCAACGAGTGCGGGAAAAAATAGATAAAAAAGAAAGCAAGAAGTGAGAAGGTGATGAGCAGTGATTAAAGGGATGAATGGAAGCAGGGAGAAGCAGGAAAAGCAGCAAAAGGCCAACTGAAAGAGGCTTTACCAACAGTGAGGGGCATCAGCCTCTCACTCCCTTCTTTGCCCTCACCTCTGTTTAATAAAACATCAACCCGACCTGCAGCAATCAATACACGCCTACACACTGAGACACAATGCACACACATAGGTGTGCGCGGCTCGCACCCCCGCTTTGCATTCTGCACCATCTCTGGACTGAATGCCTGAGGAGAAATGTGAGAAAATGTGTCATCTATCCATCCATTCATCTGGGCTTACACTCTTCACCCAGCCCTTTGCCTTTCATTATAAAAAAAAAAAATCAATCTTTTAATTTAGAATTACATGTGCTGAGATATCACACACGCTACCACCGATTATTCTTGCAGAAGCTCTCATGCTTAGGGGATTTAGAGTGTTCCATTGGCCAATTTACAAGCCCCGACTGCAGTATGACTTATCGTATCCACCCACACATATGGAGGTCAGATGGAAAGCAGATTGTAGTTTTAGCTCTACAAACATTTTTGGGAGGTAAAGCTTTGGTTTGAAATCAAGATGTATTTCAATGTAAAGATCCTAGAAAAATAAATTATATTTTTTTTGATGACTCTTTCTTTAGTTGGCTATGTCAGACTGTTGGCTGTCCTGACTCTACCCTGGGGCCTCCTCATGGTAGGACACGCCTGAAACACCTCCCCACGAGGTGCCCAGGAGACATCCCAGTCAGATGCTTGGACCAACTTAACTGACTCCTCTTGATCTGGAGGAGCAGCGGCTCTACTCAGAGCCCCTTTTAAATGACTGAAGTCTTCACTTTATCACTAAGGAACAGGCCACCAACCCTACGGAGAAAATTGCTTGTATCCGCAATCTCATTCTTTCAGCCAGAACTTGCGACCACAGGTGAAGGTAGTGATTTAGATCAACCGGTAAGTCAAGAGCTTTGCTTTTACACTCAACCCTCTCTTCACCACAACGTACAGCCATGACCCAATCCGTCTCTCTGTCTCCTGCTCCCCTCACCCATGAACCAGACCCTGATATTCAAATAAACCAACCTAAATGTTAAGAGTTTAATAAACTGGGAGGAGTACTTATTCAAAGAAAGTGTTTAATTAACAGTGTTGCTGGTTTTAAGGAATTCTCGTTAACTGGATTCACTGAACAAATTACTTTTTAAAACATACAAAGTTAACAAAGTTATTTCATTTCAGCAAAATCCTGTGCACTCAAGTTTTACATCTGCTAAAAAGTCATGTCAACTTGTTCCACTCAACTGCATCAAGTAACTCCTACGAAACTGTTAGATTCTAAACTGACACAACGAAAAGCCATTTAGTTAACCCGACAACCTTTGAAATAACATCAATGACTCATATAAACTTTAATACACTAATTTGTTCAGTAAATCCAACTCAAGAGGATTTACTTAACACACAGAGTGGAACCACATATCAGTCCTAGTTCTGATGGAAGGTGTGCAAACAAAAATGGGTATCGTCTTCAGGCACTCATAAAAGTATCCCAAAAGTCTATTCAGCCATCATTAAGCAGGCTTTGAAGAACAACTTTAAAGAACAACTACATTCTAAATTATTTAATTTTTTCAATAATATAACACTATTGTTCCGCTAATGAAAAGTATTGAAATGGCTTTAAATTGGTTTAAATCGGTCAAATCCTGAGAGTGGATTTGTATTACTTAGCATACTTGCTCAAGTCTAATGTTCCCTTTACTTGACTTGTGCTTTAATAGATTCCCAGCCCAAGTCATTCACCAAATCCTCTATAGAGATAACCCCAATTACTGCCTCTAAAGACACACACATGCAATACAATGTGTGATGTACTCAGGAACTGTGAGCTCAGAGCTCTCAAGATGAAGATAAAGACAGAGAGGGACAGAGAGGCAGGAAACAAGGAGTGCTCCATTTGAATTAAGGTGAGGTCAAAGGTCAGAGCACAGGGAAAAGCTGATAATGTCACCGGAGTCCTGAACTCAAGCACGACCTGTGTCTACTCTTCTTTATCGCCCTCTCTCTGGCTTCTACTTTGCCCTCACTATTCAAAAGACTAATTGAAGTTGTTTATCTATAAGATTTCACCAACAGAGGCGCATTTAAAACCATAAAGGGAATATCTGTGGAGTGTGACACCAGATCTGTATTTGTCAAAGCTCAGTTGTGGTAAAAATCATATTAAATCCGGTCACACAGCAAAGCATATAATGTCAAATCCACAGATTATCTGGGCTGTGGTTTCTGTAAAAAGCTAAACAAGCTATATTGTTCAGGCCCAAGTCAATATGATTCTGTGTGTGTGTATGTGTGTGTGTGTAAAAAGGGTTGAAAAATGCTGAGTAAATAAGCGCAAACGGCAGTTTATCGTCTAGATAGATTAACAGCTCGGCGCCCCTCCCGTTAAACCACACCGTGACAACACGGTGTTATGTAGCAGATTATGGACCATAACTTTGATAGCACCTTGTATTTGCAGTATGTGTTCTCATGGTCACTCACAAACAACTAGAGAGATTCCTGTGAAGTTGAGTGCGGGCATTCTTTACCTCCACTGTGATCATTTGGCCACAATTTCCCTTTCCTGTGTCCTTTGTTCAAAATAAATCACGTGACTTTAAATAATAAAAACAGCATTACAGTATATGAAGATTACACCTTATTTGCTTCTGCATATTAGCATTGAGAGTTTAGCTCAAAGCACTAAGTCTAAATGCAAATGTACAGATCAATAACCTGCTGTTGTTCCTTTGGCAAATACAAACATCTATTTTTTTCTGTTACTAATTAATAAAATTATACCTATACATGTAAGTATAGGTTTAATTATTCCTGTGCTGTTGTTTAAGATGCATTTCTACTTGTTATTTTCAGGTATAAAACCACTGGCCTATCAGGGCTATCGAGAGCACTGACATATGACCTTCATCTTTACATCTTTATGTGTTATATAATAATTCCTCTGGTACAAAGCCGGTGTTATTTTCATAGCTAAAGGAGAAACCAACGCAAAGATTCCCGCTTTCACGATCGTACCGTCAGTCTAAAGGTTAAATTGTCTGTTTGCTAAAGCAAGATGGGACTTCTGGTAATAGCTACAATTATTTCAGTGTAGTACTAAGGTTGCTGTTCAGTGGAGCGCTTTGATTGAGCAGATGTACATGAATCAGTGACGTGCAGTCAGGGGAGGCAGGTGAGGCCGTGCCTCACCTGTCATCATGGAAATATAAAATTGAAAAATAAATTAAATGGTTATATTTATTCAGTGATTTGTATTTTAAAGTTCTTTTCCATTTAAAAATAATTTTCACATTTACCGTTCAAATACTAAGAAGAGACGAGTGGTGAGGCAGCAGCCCGCTGAGACGAGCGGTGAGGCAGCAGCCCGCTGAGCCTCACCGTGGATTACGCAATGACTATGCTAACGGTGCTGGCATGCTATGCAGTGAGACCTTATTGCTGTCCCTCTGCATGTCGCTATTAAAATGTCGAACACTTTTACTATATGAACTAAATTTCCATATTTTAGCTGGTGTATATAATGCACAGTGGGTTTTTTTTTTTTATCAACAACTGTGTATTCTTGTGCTGAGCGATCATAAAACTGCTGCCTCATGGCAGGGGGCGCTGGTGATCCCAGGGATTCTTATTACGACTCCTGGGCTGCAGAATAATAGAATTCGTGACACTGTCACGAATTCTATCAGCTGTCACTGTGACAGCAGTAAACAGTTAGCAAGTGAAGTGCAGCCATCCAGTTATTTTTTCCTGTTGCTTGGCCTTATTTTCAAAATGGAAGATTACATATCTAAACTGAAAGAATTTTCTAAACTGGACTTTCAATCGAAGCAGGACTTCATTTATAAGTAAAGGTATGACGATAACGTTTTTTTAAGTTATTTTTTTCTATGCTAGTTTGTATATGTAAAGAATGCTGATATGAAATTTTAAACAAAACACGTTAACTGTTGCCAATGAAATGGTGAATAAGCTACTCTGTAGGGTTCATATGTTTGTAAATCTGACTGTGATGACGTCAGTGCCTCACCAGCCATGAACCTCACCGCACGTCACTCGTAGG
>VUQR01036444.1:0-14126 GCA_015108515.1 Hemichromis elongatus
TTGATGGATGTAAGAAATTCACAAGATTTCAAACAGGAAAATCACTGGAGTTAGAAGAGGCAGAAAAGCATACACACACCACATATATGGTATTGCTATTTATTGTGGTTTAACCTGACAAAAGTGTACAGAAAATTCTGGATCAAGCCTTGTAATCATAGCTTTCCTACTGTTTTTAAAAGCCTGAAATGGCAGCTTGGTAGCGAGGTGGTTAGCACTGTTGCCTCACAGCAAGAAGATCCTGGGTTCAAATCCACAATCTGGCCAAGTTTGCACTGGTTGCTCTGGTTTCCTTCCACAGTTGAAAGTCATGCAGGTTTAGGGTTAGGTTCATTGGTGTTTCTAAATTACCCACAAGTGTGAATGTTGGTGCAAATGGTTGTTGTGTTAGCCAGTTTGGCGACCTGTCCACGGTGTACCCCACCTCTTGCCCTGTCACATCTGCAATCCCTGCAACCCTAAAGATAAGAGGATGGATGCAGTGGGAGTGTTTATAAATTACCAATAAGTATTTTTGTTGGACTAACATAATTTGCATGGGTTGGATCAACTCAATTAAATTAAGATGGAATCCCCAACAATCAGATGACCCAATATTAGGAAGCACTTGGCGACAGTGGCGACGAAAAACTCCCTTTTAATAGGAAGAAGCCTCTAGCAGAACCAGGGTCAGGGATAGGGATAGGTACCTATTTGTGGTGGCCAGTTGCAAGTGAAGGAAGGGAGACGAGACAAAAGACAAAGATAAATCTACATATGAATGTGCAGTATAAAAATGGTGGAATAGCATGGTTTTATCAATAGACCGTGAAGCGAGCTTTACTTGCTTTTTAATGGTGATCAATAACACATCGGCCTTTTAAGGTCCTCTTTACAAAAGCGTTGGACCTGTTTTCATCATCTGTCAACCACATTCTCTATAAATGTATATTTTTTTAAATATTTTTTTTGATCATTTAAGTAAATATAAAAAAGGTCTTTACAATACTTCAAAGTAAATAATGAAACATAGGAAAGTGGGTGAGTTGGAACAGTACCTGCAGTGCTGTATAGATACACCTTCGCAGTGCGCCACTGAAAGAATCTTTTGTCCCATCCAGTTATTGCAGGTTTCGCTGTGATGCTTTTTTCTTCTTTCTGCTGTGCACTATTGTATGTGTAAAGCCTTTTTCCTTTCTTTTTTGCAGTGACGTATGCTGTCGACAATTTACTGTATAAAACAATATAAAAGTGGAAATGGGAATCTTTTACAGTCTCTTGCAATCAGCCTCCCCTACAGAAATGTGTAGCTTTGTTGAAATTGATATATGCCGTACAGAAAAGAGCGCAGCTTTTTGCTCTTCAATAACTTTTTCAATTACCTTACCTGCAGTCAACATCAGACAAATACTTGAAGAGCAAACTGTTTCATTGAGAACGTGACTAATCACAACTGTAAACAGTGACATAAGGACACTTCACTTTGTCAGCGACACGTTCACTGACAAAAGTATTTACATTTGAGAGATAAATTAAGGCTCTGTTTGCTTGAATTGTTTGGAGAAATCTTGTAAACGCCAAGGATCATTTGTCTAGTATTAAATGAGCCTGTTGTAATCTGTCTCGTGTCAGATCTTCCAATCCTACTAACAAGTGTAGCTTTCTTGGTAAGCAAATTGATGCAAAATGGGTCATCTATGCTTGGTTAGTCACATGATATTAAAAAAAAAGCGTCTGACTTTCTGATGCCTCCAGTTAACCGGTTTGAAAAATGACGACCTCGCTTTTATTTTAGTATTGACACAGGATAAATACAACCCACAGTGAGTTCAATATCGCTGAACTGTGAGTACACAGAGCAGATAAAAGAGGCAGTGAAGACTCTGGATATGAGAGCAAATTGGAATCATTCACAACAGGGATGAGACATGATGTCAGTCTATATTTAATCATACAATCCAGGTGAAACAGCAGTGGAAACTGCTGTGGCTTAATTATGGTAAATGGAAGGCAGTGTGACTGGTCACAGCTAGTGCATTACAGATGTAGTCAATTAATGTGATGATGGCTCAGTCCCAGTAAGCCGTATAGCCCCGCAAGCCCAATACTGCCATCATCTTTAAGACTATATAGACTTAAAGGCTGGCAGGCTCAGCAGTGATTTACTGGAGCTTTATTTAATCAGTTCTGGAGTAGCACCTTTTGTGCAGGTTAAAATGTAAAAGAGTTGCAGACTAATGCACAAAACCACATTCACACAAGAATAGTGAAAAGAATAAAAATGCTACCAATTCAATTAAAAATACACAAAACAGATAAAAGCAAATAAAATTGATCTCAGCGGGCAGGGACATGACTGAAAAAGGAAAACAGCAGGAAAATGCACAGGGAGCAGAGACAGGCCTGAAGCCCCTGTTAGTGGGCGGGCCCCAGTTTTAGACAATGTGTAATTATACTTAAAAGCATTAATGCAGGTAGGCAGCAAGCTGGTGTCCATCCTAAGTGATGGCACTAACTGGTTTCTGGCATTTACCAACCTGCTGGTTGTTTTGATTCAGCTACCCGTTGCATCAGGGTTAGGAATCATCAGGAAAACAAAAAAACTTAAACAGTCACAACTAAGCACAACTCAAACAAGGTTCAACACAGTCCAAACAAATACTGCACGCACACAGCAACCAAACTGCTTTTTAAATGGGCACCACATTGAAGTGCATTGTGATCCGCCCACATAACGCCGGTTACCATTAACAGCGCTTGCACCAGTAACCTGCACCAGTGTGGTTGGGAACTGCTCTGCTTGAGTGGCTCTATGACAGTTAAATGCCAGGTTATTCTGGAACAGCCTGCATGATTTCAGTTTCCAGATCAAATACTACGAGACCACGCTGATTTTACCAGATGTCATCCGTCTTACGTTCCACCTTTCTGGTTTAGAACATCTGACCACAGAGAGGAGGCTGACTGTGAAACATTAGAGACCCTACGGTAAAATAGCATTGGTATACTGATAAAGTATACATAATTATTTTAAACGACTAGCGTTGCTGGTGCCAACTAGCGAGGGCATAGATGTGTAATAAAAAAAAAAAGCGTGGGCGTGACCTCCCGCTGAACACATACAAGCATCTTTGTGGGCTTTCGGAAAAAAATCTTCACATGCTTCAGCCTATAGAAGCGATCAAATCCTATCCATTTCACATGAGCAGATCACAATAATGAGAAACAGGTGTGAGTAATAATGTCTCCCACGCTCAACAGTACCCTTTAGTGATATACACAGGTGGCATGTAGGCTTCCAATTAAACTGACGGAGCTAAGTATTCCAGTTTGTGAGTGTTCATAATTCTGTAGAAAATATGCGGCCTTGTGCTGATTCAGTATGAACATAATGACATCTCTGAAGTTATCAAATGCTAGCAAACCCAATCAGTCAAACCAAATGAAAAAGGATGGTCATCGCCACTGTTAAATGAGTTTCCCCATGCCCAACAAATAGCAAACACTATCAGCCTTTGTTGTGCTTTTATAGCCCACGTCCCTGTCTTTACTATTCATCTAACATTGTTTTTGGTGTACTTTGTTGTTTTTTTGTTGTTGGATTTTCTGAGCTGCACAAAGACATGTTCCTACTACTGGATGCGTGCGGTCGCTTGAACAAGAACATACTATTTAAAAACAAGATCAGTGTTAACCAAGAAATCAAAAGCTAAATGTTTATGAAAGCTAAACTCCTGAATCCGTCTCAAAGAGAAACACATCCGGCGCTCGCAGTAATAGCTAAAATCACACTATTCATTTCATGCTATTCAGTCTGTAAACTGCACAAACACAACACTGCAGTGAGAGTTGAAAGCTAACAGATTCTTTATAAGAGATGGTCCAATATTTTTTACTGTCTAATAGTGTCTCTGTTTACTACACTGAGTATTACAGCAAAGTCTATTCCACAATGTTGATCGGTTTAATTCAGGTCAATTCTAGGTCTACACTATGATGCAGCAGAAGTTGAGCAGTAGTTCTGCACTTAATTTGAAGGAGAGCATCAAGTTAATTTTGGTTATATGCAATAAACCTTTTTGGTACCGTCGATGTTAAGATTTTCATTCAGAGTGACCAGGATGGACGAAATTAGAAATGAGAATAAAAGAAGGCCAATATCTGAAAGGGAGCATTCAAACAAGAAGATATAGCGCCATAGGTACCTAGTCAGCACATATAGTGAGACTGGGATTCCTCTGGAAGTAAAGAGGGCAGGATACACAAGGAAGATGGCAACTAGTGAAGCTGTCGCCTTATAGCTCCGGCCCAACTCGCCGATAAGAAAGACTCGTGTATGGAAGTACTTTGAGGTTAACTTTGTACTTTGAGGATGACTGACTTTCAAAAGGTGACATGCAAACAGTGCTAACAGGACGAAATACTTGCAGTTCAGTGAAACACCTAAAAAATAAGCAATCAAATCTATTCAAAGAATTCGAGATATTTGAGTTTCAGTTCAATCCAACAAAGTCCAAAATATTATCCTTGTTCTGCTGTCTTGAAAGATTGAAAGTTACCATTTTGTTGGAGACAGCTGACATTACCACTGTAAAATCATATGCTAGTGTAATGAAACTAACACTTTAACTTCTACTTCTGCTGCCTTGTAGTAAATTTAATAGGCTAGTAACAACCATCCTGACATTTGATTTTTTAATAATAATAATGTGTATGTGTTAGTCCCCGTAAGGAAATTACTCTGCATTTAACCCATTCATCCAGTGAAGCAGTGGGCAGCCACCAATACAGTGCCCAGGAAGCGGTGTGCAGGGATGGCACCTTGCTCAGGGGTACCTCAGGGTAGCCGTTCAGTGGAGTCGAACCCCCTATGCCTCTGTTTTACGTAGGACAATCATTTTGTTTTGGTATTAAACTGGGTATTGGGAACTGTGTAGTTCTACAGGTACTCGTACCAACTCCTTCCTTTCTGGAATCACAACATTCTGAATAATTAGTAACCAATTAAAAAGCGCCAGAAAACTGATTAAACTGTGACTACTTTTGTTTATTTCATATTATACTTCTAACATACAGTGTATTATGGTAAGTAGTCACACGATGAATTGCCATTAGGACCACTTATTTCTTCTATTATACAGCAATAACTATGAAGCGTTATGTATTTTAATGGGTTTATTAAATGTTTTTTTACAAACCTAGACAACAATGAAGCAACCACACGACACCAAACACAGCCTGAGTTGCCAGCAGGTAGAGTATAAAGACTTGTATACTTCTACTACTATTTACAAAAGAACATTAACAATATTGCAGAACATTAAAAATGAGGCTTACTCCGAGTTTCTGCTGCCAATTTAATTTTCACACCAAAGCCACATTATCTTGTGAATCTGTAATAAAAGTGTTCTTTTGCATGAAATGACTGGAATGTTTTGCAGAAAGAGACGCAAAAGAGCAGATAAACAAAATATTTTTTTTTTTTAAAAAAAAACAACACATTGTTTAAGATTAAGGAATTAATGACAAAATCTGCCAAATGAAAAGTAAAGAGCTGTAGGTCTAAATGTGAGCTGAGATTTGGACCACTGTAGCACAATGTTGCCGGGGACATTTATGGGGAGATTTGCTGCTGGTAACTATGAGAGTGCTTTCCCCCCAAAATCATTCACATGTTAACTTCAGAATGAGCAAATGTGGACTTACATTTGAACAAAACATTAATGCAGATCCTTCAGAGAGAAATGGACAAATTTCAGATTTAAAAATCCAATTACGCTGCAGTGTATTAGTAAATTAACTCCAATATATTATTTTCATGCAGGATCCACTTGCACCATCTTGCCCAGGCTGCAAATTGTTTTCTATTGATTAAACCAAGAAGGGGCTTTTCAGAGGTCAGAGGCCATTAAGCAGGAATCCCATCCCTGATAGATATTTTGAAGATCCTTATATGTCTACTGCTCAACTCTGACAATATAGTAGACAACACAGAAATAAAACAATGTATCCTGAAAAAAAAAATGAGGAGAAAATAAGCTCTACTGTTGGTGTAAGTAATGGAAAACTATCAAGGGACCCAACATAAGTTGCATGTGAGCGCATGGTGAGAGATATTTGAGAACCTGACAGAGGCTTCTCTCACCTGAGGGAGATGTCACTCCAAGCAAATTAAAGAAATCACAGCAAGGTTAATTCCGTATTCAGTGCCAATCCTGGCTAAGTGCCGATGCGGTAAGCAATTTCCCACATTGTGTAGGGGAGCTGAGGGTACACTTCCTTCAGGGCTGCAATACACAGATAGGGCAGGCATCGCTGAAGAATCCATTATAGCATAAAGCAGCATTTTCTACATCAATTTATCCTTTAAACTCGTGAAAATGGAGAACAACCCACGCTGCTACATTGTGCACTGCTGCCTTCTGGCCCCAACTCAAGGTGTGGGCCAGAAGTAGGGGTAGAATCACACCGTGTGCAGGGCTTGTCTGAAAAACAGGCTGTTAGTCTACCTTGATACGTAACCCTTACCCTGCTCCCCGGCTGTCAATCTGAGGCCGTTAAAATCCAGAGAGTGGAACTGGGCCAAAGGAGCCTTAAGTCATGTCTGATTGGATGTGCTGCCACCTCCGTGACCCGTAGAATTACCTCACCGTTACTTTCTGTGCTGACATATTTAGCCAAATGTGCTGTAGGCGGTGAAACACAATTTCAGGTGCTGGACCGGTTATTGGTTATTGGAGTGTGTGATTACACAACAGTTAGATAATGCTGAGAGTAACATACATCATTCAGAAAATGAGCAACGAGAGAAACAGAGTGGTCTCGGGAGAAAAAACAAAATAATTAGTTTTACAGAGGAAAATCTTTTATTTATTTAGTGAATTAGCAGATTTGTATTCTGCTTGTGGCCAGGATGAGTGTGTTCACACACAAATATACATGCGCATGCTCGTGTGCCTTACTTGTACACTGTGTATGTAACGCTTCTGTTCATAAGTTTTTTCCTCTGCTGTGTTTTTTTTGACAAATAACTGAGTCTCGAGTCCCCCTTGTTGAACTGTAGCTGGTGGTGGTCTGCTTAGCAGAGCTTTCACAGCAGAAGAAAGAGCACAGTGCTAAACTGCTAGTGTTTCCCACACAGAGTATATTTGGACAGGCCACCCAGGTATAAAAAACGATTGCCCGAGAAGTAAAGTCTGCGTATGGGAAACAATGATTAAGCTCCAACAATTTGCAGAAGTTAATAAAATGTACCACAGAAGAGCACAATTAAGAGATTTATTTGTTTACTGAAATTGGCCTGGTAAGTTGTGCATGTTCTACTAGATTAATCCTTTTATCGCAAAGGATTTAGGTTAAAAATAACAAACACTTTTTACTTTACAATTAAACTGGAACAAGCTGTAGTGTCCTGTTGTGTGGAGTTCATACCACAGCTAAACTGCTTATTGTTTAATTAGCCGTCTCTGTCACTGCAGAGCGTGGGACTGAATCAATCTGTCGAGCTTGGCACACGCAGACACTTAACAATCAAATGAGTATGTTAATATAAGGATAGAAAAAAGGAATCATATTTTACATATTTATTAAGAATGGATGGCTTTTATGAGATGTGACTAAAATGCAAATACAAAAGTAACAAATGTAGACGTCTGTTCATAAATAGACACGAGGTAATCATAGTGACACAGTAATCCAATATGAAAGAATCTCTGAATACAAATGAGCTCACCAAGGACATCTGTGTTTGGGAAAAAGAAAAGGTCAGGGCGTGCAATATGCTACAGTATGCATACAGTACAAGGCTAATTTCAAAAAGGTACAATGCAGAGTGAGCTTTGTAACTAAAAGCTATAAAGAATATTTACTTCCCAACTCTGGGAGCATTCAAGGGGCCAAGAATGTGATCAATTCTTTTGAGATTCAATTAGTCAGTTAACAGACTGAGAAAAAAGTATATATATATAAATATATATAACTGATTAATCTTTTAGACTCATCCAAGATAGAAAACCAAAATTCTCTGGTTCCAGCCTCAATTCAATTCAATTTTATTTATTGACCTCCATAATATATCTATTAGCTGAGAAAAAAATAATACACTAACCACTAAAGAAAATAGTCAGTCTTAGTATATTAAAAGATGTATTTCAACTACATGTACCATTAAATAAAGTAGTAGTATGTAACAGTAGCATGTGCACGGTGCCAAACAATCTACTAGTCATTGTGTTAGGGCCACTACAACAAACCATGAGCCCATTGAGCACCTCTTTAGTTAGCAACACTCAGTTCAACAGCTGAATGGGGAAGTGTTAGACACGGCTCCTGCTGCTGATACGTGAAATTTGAAATGCAGTGCCTAGCTCTTTATCTTTCACCTCCCATCGTGTTTAAAGCATGCCCAAATGTCAGCCCTTGAACTGCAGATCAGTTCAATGCAAACTATGACAAAAGAAACCCGGTGCTGAATGAGAGATCCCAGGTGAGCAGACCGACAAACACCTGCTAAGCCTTCCTTAAAGAGCTGCCAAATTTCAGCGTGACATGACAGGCACAACTCGAGGTACGCAGCAGTGATGTAAAGTCAAGTTTGAACAATTCTTCACACTATTACATGCTAGGAAAAAACACTACAGCTCATGCTATTACCAAAAAGTCCAGTTAGATCTAGTTTTAACAGGCTTTAGTACTCACAACATAGTAAGTTGTGGCTGCAGAGCAGACCTGGGCAAAGTAAAGCCCATCGGACACAACCGGCCTTTTGGTTTTCAATGAGGTCAATGCAAAATTAGGATTCAAACAGAAGTTAGTGTACATCATGTAATTTGTCCTATCTCAGCTACGAAATACATTTTAAAATGAACCTCGAATGGGCATTGGTATTAGTATGTTTACAGTGCTACACACCAGACCTTGCTGTCGAAATGTACCACGTTGTTGATGTTGTTACTTCCTGTAACTACTTCCTGTTCTCTTGAATTATTCGAAAAATGATTTAATATGAAGGCAATATGAGCAGAGTGTTGCATGGCCCTTTAAGACTGTAGCCTCATGGGTGGTGTAGTCTGCTGCAGGGAGACTGTGTGGGACTGCCCCTCCCGCTGTGTGTGTGTGAGTGCGAGAGAGGGAGAAAAAGGAGAGTTGAAAAGTACAAGGTGCTACGACCAGAAACGGGAGATGGAAGCATGTAAATATAATAATAACCACTGCATCCAAAAAGAGTGCCTGAAGAGCCCAGTTGTAATTAAGAAGTTAAGACTCGGGTGTACACTGTTTGTGTTTTCCTCCGAAACAATAACGTTCTGCTGACCAAAAAGAGTGTACCAATTTGTTTATTTGGTAGTTCAATAAAAGGCTTCAGATAGTTAAGAGTGAGAAAAAAAATGCGTTCATGTTTGCAATTTTGTCTTGTTAAACAATATTTGAAATTAAATAAAACAAACAAAACACTACATTTTAGGAAATATTAGTGGGTGTTTTTCTTGTTTGTTTTTTGCACTACTTAAACACTAGAGTGGCCCTCCAATGAGATGACAGTGCCAGAAGTGGCCCGCGGCTCATTTTGAGTTTGAGACTCATAAACTACAAGCAGAACAGCACAGACCACTCTTGATGAAGTAAAAAAAAAAACAAACATTTTGCAAAAACATGCACATTTTGTTCACCGTTGTTTTGGCGATGTAGTGATAAAATATTGGTACTATTCCTATGTTATGGTTTTCATTCCTTAATTGTAACATCTACTCAGTTGCAGTAAAGAAATAAAATTAATAATGAGCAAAATTACATTCTGCTATTGGTGAGCCCTCCACAACAGTCCCAACTTCTCATGTGGAGGATGGAGGATGCTGCTACCTGTTTCTTTATAGTGTGACATGGAGAGATCATGCACTTCCACTAAATGAAAAGGCAGACCACATATAGAATTGATAAATGTACAGTAGTAGCAGGGGAAGCGAGAGAAAAATGGTCCCAACCGAGTCCTATCATGAGAAACAATCAAATATGCGTTCTAGTATTCTAGTCAGCTCTTTCAAAGGTCACACTTCTATCCCATGGATTCAAATCTCAATGGAAAAGGCTTATCAAAGCAATTTTCCCAGCCATCCAGCCATCCACACAACCAAACCAGATTGAAACAGACTATATTAAAGGCTTTTTCACCCCACTTTCTGTGACCTATGAAAGAATGGTGAGGAAACACAGCACAGGATTCCATATATAGGTAATACACTGACAAGCAGACATGCTGCCCCAATCTATCATGAGATTAGCAACAAAGTGGGTAAGTCAGGAGCTAAATTAGTAAAGACAGAGTTGCTTCCGGAAATACTGCAATGACATTTTCTACCAAAAATCTTTCACTTTATTTAAACTCACAAGTTGATTCAAAACAGTGTTTTAAAGACTCTTAAAGCCCAGGGTGCAAAGCCAAAAGCTGATCAAACTGATACACAGTAAACTAAGCAGCTTGCCACAATATTTCTGTTTTTACTAAACTGCAGCCCTGAATAAGTTGAGAGAAATCCTTGCTCAAGGGCATATCAACAGTGCTTGATAAGAGCAAGAGAAGCATGAAACATGGAGCTTTCACCAAAGGATAGAAGGCAAGCTTTCTAGTTATAAGCACCCTTATCATGCAGCAGTCCCCACAACCTCCTAAGGACTTTACTGTTAAGCACAATTTTCTCATGGTTGATTAAGCTATTACACAGAAACAATGATTCTTTATAAACATTGAAGTCCACATATATTTGTTCTTCTCATAGCATGTCAGAAATAATGATCAATGTTTTCCAAGCACCTGCTTCAGCTCGCTCAAATGAAGAACATGCACTGAGTTTACACGCACCGATTCTGAGCCAAATTATCATCTCAATAAACTGTTTATGGCCACACTTCACTGGATTCACAAAGTTTATTATTAGCTTGCAGTTTACAGGTTGGCAGGAAGGGGACAGAGGGAAAAAAATGCAAACAGAAAACAGTCGGAGTGGGAATAAGAACCTGACAGTCAGTCAGAGCAATTTATCATTCTGTCAAACTTCACTGACTGCTGCAGCAGAACCATCTACGGTGCAAAAAAATCCCCGCCCACTACTCCAAAATGGCTGAGTGTTGAGGAGAGGAAGGCTAGAAAATGATACCTGACATGTAGAAATGTTTGTCATTTAGCAGCCATTGCACCTGAGAATGTGTCCTGGATCTGTAACAATCAAATATAACAGACTAAACCACGATAACTAGTACTGTGATTTGTAAAACATGTGCTTTAACAGTTACAACACATTACGCTTGACTCAAAATAAAGCTGAAGTTTTTTCTTTTTTTTCTTCTACCAGCTCTGTCCTCTTATAAACGAGTGCAGGATGGTCACGTGCTAACCAGTATACGTATGATGTGATGTATTTAACACCCTGTATTAAGTACATTGATGGTATCTATCCAGGGTTTTTATTGGCTCAGAATAGTCCTGAACATGGCAGTAAATATAATCAACTTGAAATGAGTCCGTGTTGCATTGTTTGATGGAAATTTATTTATTTATGTAACATTATCAAAATATACATGAGTTATAAGATCAAAATAAACAATTATGCATTAAAAAAAGTTTTAAAATTATCCTTCATCACCAAAATATTTCAAGTCTCTTTATCAGGGAGAGCTTTTTAACATCTGGCTAGTTACAGTTCAATAACTTTATTTCATAGGATATTCTAGAACAGTGGTCCCCAACCCCTGGGCCACGGACCGGTCCGTGAGTCGTTTGGTAGAGAGTTGAGGCTCAGGTGTGAAATTGATGGTTTTCAGGTTTTTATCAGTTTTTATCATTTATTTTAAATCGTTTTTATCATTAACTTGGTTTCCCTGGGTCTTTTCCCGTGTGTTATGAATACTTTTTTTTGTTTTTTTGGTATCAGTACTGGTTTTATTTTGTTGTATTTATCCACGACACCTTAAAGGCCGGTCCATGAAATAATGTCGGACATAAACCGGTCCGTAGCACAAAAAAGGTTGGGGACCGGCGTACTAGAATATGTTTGTATGCTTGAACGATCAAAAACACATTTGTTATTTATACTTTAGATTGCTGCACAGACAGTTTGACCCTCTGTCAGAACTCCCTTTTCTCCTCCCGGGAAGCTTCGGTTTGAACAGTAGTTACGAACATAACCAAGTGAGATCTCTAAAGAACTCTAGCAACAACATACAATATAAAAATAAACTTTAGCGACATGCGACTTTCTCACTGAGAAGTCATTGTATATGTTAGTAAAGCCGAATTGGATAAATAAACTAATTAGTGTTATAATACAAACTCTTTTATAACGATCCTGCAGCGTCTGTGGAATCACACTGCAGCTCCAAATTGGTAATTAATTTCCTCTGCTACCCAGAATAACTCTTGTTTACAAGCAGCCAACCTGCTGCATCTGTCTCAGCAATAATCCTTGCATTGAGTTATTTTATGTTTTTATAGCATTATGTAACGCAGCATGCACATACATATTGCAAATAATATTTGGTGTCATGATCACTGCAGTGAGAAGGATAGCAAATGTAAGGGCAAAGTATAGTGTGTCCCAGTTCAGGGCTGCATCGTTACAGTAACCTTAATTCTAATTTGTTAGACGAATAGTTTTAAGAGTATGTTGTTATTGAAACAAACTTCAGAAAGGATAAAATTACACTGATCATTTCTATTTTTGACTAAAAAAAGAGCAAAATAATCCAGCGTAAATTTAAAACCCCAAAAAATAATAAGTAACACAAAAGTTAGTCGATCATGGATAGTATAAAAATAATACGTACGTTAGGACTGCGAGTGAGATAAAAGACAAAATGACAAAGATAGTGTTAACGAAAACCCAGCTGACCCCCTTAGGCTCAAAATATAAGATACTCTGATAGCCAATATGTTTGTGATGGTTCTGTCAACCAGCTCACTGTAGTCTAAGGAGCTTGGGAAAAAAAAAAAATCTGGCCTTCTTTAAGCTTCGTGAAGATGTTTCACATCTCATCCAAGAAGCTTCTTCAGTTCTAAGACCAACTGGTGAAGAGTCCGAGATTTTTTTTAGTTTAGTTTAGTTTTTCAGTTTTAAGATCCCTTCCTAGACGCCTTAATGCCCACTCACATCCTGGGTCATTTGACCTCAGTAAGTCACATGCTAGCATGGGACAAGGTCTCACAATGGGTTCACCCGAAACCTTAGCTAATTGTGACCCAAACCCGTTTTCCCGTTTTTTTAGTGTGATTAGCAGAGGATCCAATAGGGGGTCCACGACCCACTTAGGGACACTCGCAATAGTGCTTAAAATCTGACTATCCACCTGTTCTTCTTAGAACTGAAGAAGCTGCTCAGATGAGAGGTGAAACGTCTTAAAGGAAACTTAAAGAAGTCCAGACACTTTTCTTTCCAAGCTCCTTAGACTTCAACAAAGTAGTAAAGCAGCACACATTACAAACTGAACAGGTCGCAAGTAACACCACGACAAGACATGATGCCACAGTCAAAAATGTGGGATTTAAGCCATCGACTGTTGTTACCAACTCTGTGGTCATTTAAAGTTCCTCGGACAGCCCTCCCTGACACGGGGTCTTTACAAAGCAGTGCCTTAAGGTGAGTGTTGTTGTGATTTCGCGCAACATAAATAAAATTGAATTAAACTGAACAGTTGTATTTGCCACCACATTAGTGGTCACACATCTGATCCTTTAAAGGCTCACTGCCCACTTCACTGAGACAGTACCGCCATTCATGTGCCTTTGGGTACCACTGGGGAATAAGCAGTTATAGCACAGACGTCGTTTTTGAGATTGTACTTTGCACTAATGGCTGTTTTATGTTTTTGACACCGATCATAGAAGTTTTCAGGTTTGTTTGTGTTCTTCTCTAAAACTTGAATCTTTTCAGTTTCAGTTTATTAGATGTACTCGTGTTGTTTATTTAAAATGTAGTTGCGCATTGTTGTCATGAATATAAACAATATTTAAACCAAAAATAACCTTTTATTTTCACATATTATTTAAAAGTAAAACTGAACCTTTAAGCTTGTCAGACATAGTGACTGGACATATATTGTCATATATATCCACAATGACTTTTGTGAAGTATAATTCACAAAAGATAGATTTTTTATGT
>VUQR01036444.1:14193-32285 GCA_015108515.1 Hemichromis elongatus
CTTAAATAAGCCTCTTGGTTGGAAAGAAATCCCCCAACAGTCCCCGAAGTTGGCCACTAAATCTTCCCAAGTAAAAGTAGTGATTGTTATGATCATTTCAACACGTGCCAAGGCTTATTTTTCATGTCTAGGCCCCCATCTGTCTCATTTTATAAATGACTTACAGAGCTGTAGTTTTAACTATATTTACTGCCTGGAAGTAATGACCTTATATGTGCAAAATTCATGAACCCATTTGCAATTACAGTCCCACTACTGTTAGTTTTTTAAAGTCTGCTGCTATTTGACTGATCATTCACAAATGAGGTAAATATTCCCATATGCTCTGATAGCACATTCATATCGGCCATGCACTGGTTAAAACATGTCGCTTTGCATATCCAAGGGATTTAATGGAATTCCATCGATAGGTAATTAGCCTATTACAACCTTTCAGTTGTATCACATCCTTTGGTCAAATCACCCTTACTAGAACTGACTCAAAGATCCCATGGCAAATGGCTTCTTTTCTGATGTGCTGGGAGACAGTCTGTGATTACATTTAGTCCTGGGCCCTTTCATTTGACCAGCATATCATTTCTTCCCTGGCATACTTCAAAGTGTGGACACTTCAAAGTAGAATGAGTGACTGCCACTCGGACTCTGAGGATGGCTCTTTTGATCATCCTCTGAAAACTCCTCTAATGCAATCAGGGCAAGCACGCCAGAGAGAAGGATTTGACAGCCATAAGATAAATGCAGTAATCCTCATAGCTATCAGATAAGCACAGCATGCTCTAATCCATTAATATGAAAATGAGGGAGGACTGAAAGTGGCTGGGTGGGGGCTTTGGAGCAACAGTTAAACACTTTGGAATAAGTCTTCAAAAGAAGGATTCAGAATTTAAACTCTTTAATGATGTGTGTGTGTGTGTCTGTGCGTGTGTGCCCAGAATAACAGCTTCCAACATAATAATACTGAATTATTTTGTTATTGCACATTAAACTTACAAGGTGTAAAAGCAAATCAGATGTCTACATGCAGTGATTTGAGTTAAAGTTTTCCAACAACTCTTAGGTAACCATGCTTTTATCACAGTCCTCAGTTGTAACCTCTGCATCCTGTTTTATTACATTTGACCCTGAGTTTCTGTTTATGCTCTCCTCTTATTAAGATTTTTGCATTTATCCCAGTCTTGGTCATGGTTAAATTGAGTCTTGCTGCTTTTACTTTATGTTCCCTACTGACATGTTTGAGTTTTGCAATCCAGCAGTCTGACTCTTATTTTTTAGTAGCAATCAGTGTTTTTCCTGTCCTCTATTCTCGTTGTCTCATCTTTCTGTTGGTGCCTAGTCCACTGTCACTGACTCTGAATCTTCTTTGTTTTATTTTGAAGGTTTTTTTGACTTGTGTCTCATTCCTATTGACATAAAATGCAGTCTATGTTTCCAGGATGGTTTTCTCATGAAGATCAAAAAGACTGGCGACACCATCAGATCACCACCTGGAGTACGTACTGGAACAGGGAGAGACCACCAACCAACCTTTACACAGCAGTACTATATGTCAGGTGCTAGAGTGTTTTGAACTGACAGAAATCAGCATTTAGCATTTTGTCAGATACTCAGACGGTTTTAAATGTCCACAAAATGCAGCTATAATGGGTATAATGACAATGCATGACCTCTGCAAACACGCCGAACAATATATATGGAACATTTTAGCCTTCTGACCTATAGAGTAAAATTGTTAGCCCTTGCAAATATTATACAATAGCAATGCCAGTCTGGAAAAGAAATGTGCAACCTCCTTCTCATTCTTCAGCATGTAAGAATAGACAAGAACCCTTGTAGGCGTTTGCTTTCTCTGTCAGTTCCTTAAGAATTGCTGCCTCAGTGCATACACTCCCTACACTACCTATGGTACTAAAAAAATATCACTTTTTTAGACTTTTGGAATTGGAAGGCACTGTAAGTATTGGTTCTAGTGACATCCCCAGGTCGGTGTTTCTTTGTTACATAGCAGAATTTAGGGCAAGATGTGGACTTGATGTGGCTGTCGTGCTTTCAGATTGATGTGGGATGAACTGTTTAAGAATTCAAATTCAGTGTGGGGTGTGTCAATGTTAAGTTAGTAGTTGCTCATTACATTTCCAATTGCCGATTGCTTTAGTTGTAAAGGTAGATGCAGACATCCTGAAAGATGAGGTGAGTTATAGAGCAGTGAATGCCAACTTTAGGCATATATGTAAATAAGTAATTCCTTATCTGTTATCATTGTACCTCAGCAGGTTTTTAGGCTTAAGGAGAAATTATAACTGTTCTTATTGTATAACTGAGTCACAGGAAAACAATAACTTACCTTCTGTCTATCCCTTTTTGGAGGAACTCAATTGTTCCATCTCACCACCTGCCCTTCTAATGCAAATCCATCCAATCACATTTATCTCCTGGTCTATCTCTCTATCCTCTTGCTATTTCTTCATCTGCAACATTACTAGAAGTACTCCGTCCTGTTCATACAATCACCTATTGATCCTTTCCGTGCTTCCCCATTACTGCTTTCTATTCAGCCATCCTTCTATCCATTTATCCATCCCTTCATTCATTAGCATAGGGTATGTGAGAGGTGATGTGAACTCACCTAATGGGGTTATGTGTCTCCAGGTAATGGTTGGCTCAGGTTTCCCACTGGCTGTGCAGATGAGAGACACATTGCTGCCCTCGTTTACCGTGATGTCAGGGGAAATGTCATATATCTTGGGAGGAACTACAAAAAACGGAAACAGAAAAGGGAGAACATATAAACAAGATTAGCATTTCAAAGTGAAATATGAGTCCTTCGGCAATATCATCTATATTTACGATTGAATTAGAGAGAAAATCAGTGTATGATGAATAATACAGTAAGTACAGTAAGAAGAATATATGTTTCTGTAAATGTTCCCTCACTTTACTGTTTGCATAAATCCAACATTACATGTCATATTCAGACCCCATGAGTCTGACATTGTCACCTTGTTAGATATTCACAGTGGGCGTAAGGGGAGTGTGACTTTCCCCTTGGCAGTTACTCCTATTCAACTGCATCAGTGACTATCGCAGTCATGACTGAGGTTACATTGGTCTGTGCACACTTAGCTTAGGCTGAGCATGTTTAAAGATAGAAACAAATTGTCTGATCAAAATAAACAGAGGCATTGTGCAGTATAAGACAGGCTAAATGTTAGTGGTGGAGAAAAGAAATTAATACAGCATAGTATGCATGGTGGTCATCCAAATCTATAAAAAAAAAAATCACCAAATGTTTGATATTTTGCATCAGAGGGGTCGAGTGTGCTGCACACTCCTGATACTTTATAATCATAAGGCGACTGCACGCCTCATAGGAGGACCTTTCTGCAAACAGTCCCAGTCTGACTTGGACTGTAATCACTCAGATTGCCAACATGTTGCCATCAGACTAAACGAGTCTTTGTCACAGAGCGCAACTCGAGGGGACTCGACTCAACTGACCGCCAGCTGGTTGTATATTAATATAAAGCATGAAGGTTTGCTAGCACAAATGTAATGGTTAAAATGGAAATTTCTGTTAAATGCAAATTTAACAGCACCAGATATGTAATTTCTAACAATTTATCACAGTTAACTGCTCTATTATAGGAAACAAATTGCATGTAATTGCCGAATTGACCCCATTGAATTGCAGACTGATGTCAGACTGAAAGCAGGATAACTCCATCTTATGCTAACATTTATGGCAGGTTTTAGTTTTTGGTATGTTTGACGAACTCATTTTGAATATAAGTTTTGGTGAAAAAACAAACTAACTGTTTTAAGATCATCTCTTTTGATAAAACTGCTATTTGAGAGCATAATTTGCAGTTGATAAAATGTAAAAAAATTGCAATATATGTTACTGCAATAGTCAGCAAATCACAATAATATTGCATTGTGAATAAAGTATTGCAATAGTATCGCTTTATGGGGTGTGTGGCGATTTTCCCGTTCTACCAGATGTATGGCTTCTGTTTCATCTAAGACACCTCTTGTTCATGTTCATGATATATACGATCTATATGATGTAGGACACACCCTGTATAGGTCACCAATCAGAGACAGACAATTAACATCAGTGTGTTTGCACACCCCACACAGAGGGGCCCAGCCAGGAGGCTGGTGGAGCTGAACTAGCCTAACGGGGCTATGAGGGAACAGTTTGCCCATGATTAGATCAGCTCTCGCTAAAAAGAATCAGTCTGGCTACTTATTGTATGACTTCCTCTGTTATATATGTTATCAAAATATGGAAATAATTACTCAATATTTTTACAAAAACATGCAGGGCTTTAAACAGACCTTGTCTTCCCAGATTCACTAATGTGGTGGTGGAGCTCACCAAATGAATGAGTGTAAACAGAAGTTAACTCACAGCCGGAAAATGACTGACATAACAAAGTGTGGGTTAATAGAATTTTCTGAATAATAATTGAATACACTTTGACACAAGAACACTAATTTCTCATTTATTGTAAAACTGCTGTATCATGATACCTATGGTACTCTGGAAAACGCTTCATGGTGGCATTGCAAGTTACTCTGCGATTCCGAGCCTCCAAATCTAAAATCACCAAAAGTAAGTTATTCATAGATCCGTAGCCAGGCTTAGAGGGTGTTTATCGCCAATTTGTAAAAAAAGAAAGGAAAATTCTTCTATATTGACGGGAGCTCATCAGAAGTCCCTGCTGGACATTACTTACACATATAATTGGAAAGTTTCCGTGCACTTAAATCCTCTTGGAGCTTTGATGTTAAAAGCTTCGGTATTTAGGGTGCTCACAACGCAGAGAGAAACACATGAAGCCATCCACAAAGGCCTTTGCACGCATTTGAATAGGCACACATGCAGGTACGTGTGCATGTGCGCACACACAACTGCCAGCTTATGAGACACTATTTTAATCTGCAAGATTTGAATCTCAGCGGGAGCTTTTCTGCAGTGGACTGTGTTATACAGTAATGGATTCTCACTCATCTGGGGCCAACTATTCAACTCTTCTACCCTCTGATCCTGCCTGATGCCTGCTAAAAAACACAACAAAGGAAAAGTTGATTCAACAATTTCCAGAGTTCCCCCCCGTTAGGCCCACCAACACATTTAAGTCACATGGTCTTTTGTGTCATTGAACTTTTACTTCAGCATCAATTACCTCCCTTCCCTTCAGTTTGTTACGGGTATACAAATGGCACTGCAAAGAATTTAAATAAAAGCAAAATCTGCAGCATATTATATTTAAGATACAGTGTGTAAACAAGTGAATAGCACCTAACAATGAATTAGTTTCTTTAGTGTTCAGAAAACAATCTGTGGCCTGGACAAAGTAAAAGTATAAAGCGGATAACAGAACACCGATGACCAAGATTAAGACCATCAACAGCACGCTATAACTTTAACCCGGTTGTATGTGTCCCACTTGCGTATTAAGAGCAAATGGCTAATCGTCACGTACAGGATGGGTTATGAAAAAAGCAGGTTTCATAACTCACAAACAGCACCGTATGAATCACAAGTGGTACCACCAACCAGCAGCCTGCACTGACCCAGGCATAACCAACCAATGAAACAAGGGAATGCCCATGAAAACATTTGCAGTACTGCTGTTTTTTGTTGAGGGATGATAGGCGTCGCTTTTGATCAACAGATCTGGATCTAAATGAGATGAAAGTGGCGGACCTTCTGTGGGAGAGGACCGGAGGCGATGTTGAATCTAGGTTATTGCTTGTCAGACTCCTGTGTTTACTTGCTGTAGGACCCCAGTGTTGACACATCTCCTCAGTGTCTGATAGCACAAAATTGAAAATGTTGGGGTTGTCTACTGATCCTATCTCTCTTTGGCAGGGACTGAGAGGTTTTCAAAGGTTTAGATGAAGAGCCCACAGTTTTTCAGCTCAGCTGCTGTAGCACAGTGGCTTTACTGTATAACAATGCTTGCTCCAGTTAGGAATAACAACCGATGCTGTGAAACAGAATAAAAGATCAATACGTACCAGTCAAACTTTAGACACTGAGTGAAAAACTTTTTTATCATTGTGGAGTTGCGGTATCTGAACAACTGAACAGTAATTTATTCACCAGACAATATTCCATGTTTTCGATTCATGACTTTTAAATCTATTACAGTAAGACACACTCACACTACCCGAAGGCTGTTTTTGAATCGTAAATCTGCTCTAGTACCTCTAGTATGGAGAAAAAAAATACCATAATCAGTAATTCAATGTATACAACACTGAATGCATTCAAGTAATATATTAAAAAATGCAGCCAGGTGCTGCTCCTCAAATGCACTTGATTAACTGATCATCGCTATAAAAGAAGTTTTGGCAGTTTACTGGTCTGGAGCATTCAGGCGTGTGTTAACACAACGCCGAGAAAGAAAGACATCAGCGATGGTCCTGGAAAAGCTGCCCATCAATAGGGTAGGGTTATAAGGCCATTTCCAAACAATCTGAAGTCTATCATTCTCAACTGAGAAAGATTATTTACAAGTGGAAAACATTCAAGACAGCTGCCAATCTTTCCAGGAGTGGACGTCCCACCATCCCCCCAAATTCATTCAAGTTCATGACAGTACAATTAGAAACAGACTGAATAAGTATGGCTTTTTTACAACGGCTGTCAGGAGAAAGCCTCTCCTCTCTAAAAAGAACATGGCAGCACAGCTTAGGTCTGCAAGGTTGCGTCTGAACAAACCACAAAACGTCTGGAACAATCTCCTTTGAACAGACCAGACCAAAGTACAGATGTCTGGCCATAATGCGCAGCACCACGTCTGGCAAAAAGCAGCCCATCAGCACAAACATCTCATAGCAACTGTCAAGCAGGGGTGATGATTCGGGCTTGTTTTGCAGCCACAGGCCCCGGGCACCTTACAGTCACTGAGTCCACTATGAACTGCTGTGTACACCAAAGTATTCTAGAGTCAAATGTGAGGCCATCTGTCAGATAGATAAAGCTTGGCTTGGACTGGGTCACGTAGCACCAGCAACTCTACAGCAGAAAGGAAAAAAGAAAAGTCAGTGTGTCAAAGTCCGGACCTTGAAATCCTTAGTGAACTGAACTGACACTGTAAAGTGTCAGTAAACCCGTGGGCCAAAATTCCTCCACAATGCCTTTGCACAGGAAATGGTTAGTTTTGTAGAAAACTGGTTCTACATGCTACTGAATCACAGCGTCCACTTAGTTTGTCACACACACTGTTTCATTATTGTTCAATAAGCTGTAACATCACAGATTGGTGTTTATCTGAGGTTGCATTTACCTCATTTTAAAACCTGGTAAAAAATCATTTTTTATGTCCTGGCATGGTAAACCTTAAAACTGAAAGAGGTGTGCTTACCATTAGTGTATCTAGATTTGCATTAATTATCCCATGTAATTACTTTTAAAAGTATTTAATCTTTTGTCTATTTATTTTGGTAACAAGCTCCTTTGTATTTTCCTGCTTTATTTGCAAAAACTCATTTCTGCTTCACCATACAAATGAGAGGGCGAGCCACTCAAAATGTGTAATAAGTTCAATTCTTCACCTTTTGGTGTCTAATAGGTTCAACTTTTAATCACAGACGAATGGGGCAGTCACTGGAAGCATGTGTCATGTGTTGTCTCACTACAGAAGCCCCTCGGCGGCTTTTTAAATAATCAGAGGGAAAAGTTTACATAACTGCAGATTTATTTTAGTTTAATAATTCAATGCTGCTATTAAGTACGAAGTGTTTATTGTGTAGGGAATAGTGAAAGAGCGATAGCGTGACAAAACAGGATTTTGCCATCTGTTGTTTCTCCTGTTTGAAAAAACTAAAAAATAAATAAAATCCTAAATAATACCTTACATGTTTTTATTAAGTGGGAGTCTTGTTGCTAGGTTACAGTGCTAAGATGTTGCTGAGGGGTCCGTATGATGGACACAGGACTGAATGGGTTGTGTATTTGTCTATGAGTACACTTTCCTACAAATCTTCTAATGACGAAGCTCACGTTAACAAGAGATCGAGTCTCATACTAACATGTGACTCGTGTTAATACAGAAAAACGTTTGTATGTGTCAGTGGTAACTTATAGGAGTGATTTATATGAATATAGATGTAATGACTTTATTTTCTGATTGTTACAGTCGAAAGAAACTTGTTATTTTCATTTGACGTCATTTATATTTATTTTCTCTAGAACATCCGGCCCTTCAGTTTGCATTAGAGCCCAAAATATAAAAAGTAAAGAGGATATGAGAGAAACACCGTTCAAATGCTCCATCAACACACATACCAGGTTGTTGTTATGAGTGATAGATAAAATGAGTGATCCGAGACTTGTTGTGTCAATGAAAAGATTATAAAAGGTTTTAATGTTAAAGGTTTAAAATGCTTTTCATATTTTTTGCAAGGGCGCATAAATAGCCACACATAAACACGAGGGAAGTTTATGTTTCATGTCTCTGATAGAAAAATATATTGAACGATATATTGGAGTTTTTAATACGAGCCTAGATATTGTTCTTCAAAGTCCGATATGGGTTCGACTGCGCTGTGTTTATGTGGAAAGTATAAAAGGAGATGGCAAAGTTTCATAACCTTCCACGTGCATGCATAAAAAGCTAAAGATCAGGACAGCGCCAGTCAGAGCAGCCTCCAATGGTAATAGATGAAAGCAGCTGACCTCCAAAGCAGCAGAAGCACGGCGAATATAGTCAAGCTAAAGCATTTTAAATAGAATGCCTGATGTGGGCTGGCACTGAGATCATCTTATCTGGTGGGACTACACCTCAACTTTCTTTGTGGCCCATCTAGACTAATGTCAGTGAGTGCTATAGTGGATATTTATGGCATTTTTGCTTTTATTAGAAAGTTAAAGTAAGAGAAAAACTAAATAATGGACACAGTGGTCATTAGGATACCCACCAATAAATTAAGTCCCCTTACAAAGCCTTTTGAAACCTGGACACGAAGAACAGGCTAACGATGGTTTAATTGACAAGTACTTAACTAATGAGCATATCCTTCAAAATCCTCCTCGCCGTCTCTTAGAATGTCACAAAAAAGACAATTTTCCCTCAAACATCTACTCAACTGAAGTGTTTGTGCAACCAAAAGAGTTGTTGGCCATTAAAAAGCAGCCAATGACATGTAGTAAAGCTCCAGTCAGCAGGAATTAAACTGGACATTCAGGCTCATATATTACGGATCCCAGTCCAAACTAGCACAAACTTAACCAGGTAAGGTTAATGACTGGAATGTGTGTGATGGTGTACAGTTATCTTATTTTACAGCACAATAGATGTCTCATAACATAGTAATGGAGAAACATGGTGCAAAAATGTGCATTCAGAAATATAACAGTCAACCTTTGGTAATAGCAACCGTAGTGAGAATTTTCTACATTTCTATCTTTATTTTTACAGAAAAACAACTAAAAGCCTCTGCAGGCAGAAGCAGTGATGACGATCTTCCTCTCTGAGGTAAAATGACAGCTCTTACAATGTTAGTCCAACACTTCAGAAGCTGGAATCATCAATACTTTGACCCAATCGACACTTAGCTTAGTAATGGTGGCCAGTGTGCTCGAGGTGATTAATTTCATCTCGTTTTCACAACACTATAACAGAGTTACTCCAAGGTAACATGTGTACTGAGGCTCCCTTTGTGTTTCTCTTAAGGTCAGTATATGCCAGAAGCTACTAGGATCTTTGTAATAAAACAAACTGTTAGTTTATAGACGGGTTAAACACCCTTGATGAGTTTGAAGATTTTCTCAAAATCTCTTTCCTCTATTTCAGAATAACGAGCAATGGCTGCTTCTAACTGTAGGCAACTTAACTGAGTGACATGAAACAGACAAAGTAAAAATAAATCCTACTATACCGATCACAGTGTATGTATGAATGTACTGTATCTAATCCTTAACAGCTCGGGCACGCTGAACAAACCTTTGAATCAACATCAACATAAATATAAAATACGACCACTTGCTCAAAGCTGGTTAGAGGAAAACTAAGGTGGACATTCATATAGAAGCTCATCCCTGCTGGAACTCTTGGTTAACTCATTAAAAGCCTGTGACGTTCAGTCCTGTTAGTGTTCCCTGGGTGCTCCATGTCATCCCTTTAACGCCTCCTCCAACTCTAACATCAGAAACAGTCATGACTGTGCTACCCCTTGAACAGCAGAACAATATAACCCTTTCCTCGATGCCAACATCACCTGCTTGTTGTTTTCTTTAGGCGCTAATTCATTAACGATGCTATGATTGTCATGTTTGCCCATTCCTCTCTAATTTCCCTTCTCTAGCCCTGCGGGAGGTGCCAAGCACAAGCTGCCACAGCTGATCCGGGTGGCATCGTCTCCCTCCTAGCAGATGCCTCAGGTGAATAAATAAACCCGTAATGACGCCACCTTGAATTAGAGAAATGCTTACAGCTGCACTATTAAAACGCGGGGGTTTTCTTCTGGGGCTGAAAAGCAGGATGCACACTACTGGGCTCTCCCATGAAGTCAGACAGGCCTTTCCACGATGACTTCTGCTACTAAATTGCAGGACCCAATTACTGGCTAAACCTACTGCCATCAAGCTTTCCAATTAGAGCACAGAGGGGAACCCTAGCCACTAGCTGTAATGGACGGCAGCACGGGGGATGAGTCACAGAAAGCTGAGAGAAAGTAAGGGAAGGAGAGGCAAGAAGGAAAAGAGAGCCATCCTTTATTTTCCACAGTCAGTCTTATAAGAGATGAAGATGTTGTGACTGCTCAAGACAATGCAATGTAAAGATCTTACTGAAACAGAGAGGCCTTTTTGTTAGAGACACTTTTGTTCTATCATTGGAGTGAAGAAATCTGGAAGTTAATTAGAGAAAGATTTACCTGACACGGTGAGAAAAGGCTCAAAATATGTCTTTAAGAGTCTAAAATTATTTGAATCCTGATTTCCCCAAACTTAATAAAGAAAAAAAAGTATACTGGTGTTCCTTGGATGTAATATACACCTCTATAATAAGACAGCTATTCCTAAAGGTTTTCAATTACATTTCCCCGATGCATGCAGCAAAAAAAAAAAAAACTTTCACTCTGTTAATTAGGTGTCAGACACGGAGACTAAACATAAACACTGACAGATTATATTACGCAAAGGGATTACCTCCATTTGCAGTGTCATAAAGCATTCACAGATAATTTGTAGCACTTAACTTCGGGAAAAGTTCATCCAAATAGAAAGAGAAACATGTCACTGTTTGATGTCAAGTTTTTCTTTACTGCTTTTGACAGAAGAAAACATAACTTTAGTGTAAGGAAAAGGCTTGACCACACAACATGTCGTGTTTGTTCTCAGAAGGATAACATTGTAATTTAATGGCCCTCAGAGTCAATTAGTTGATTTTTAATGTATCATACACAAATCTTAAAATGATGCCTAATAAATCAGAGCTGATAGATACTGAAGCCTCAGTAGGCATTAAAAAAAAGGAAAATTGTATCATTTCAAAGTAAAGTTGTCTCTCGCCAGTCTCCCTTCTCTGTTCTACGTTCCTTCACCTAATGAGCAGCAGCAGCATATACCAACCAACATGTTTGCAATGCAAGCTTGATCAATAGGCTTGACTGGAGTCATCTGCCAGTGAGTCAGCCCAGGAGTTTGTTGTGTAATCCAGCTTTTTATGAAGCTAAATATTACCTCAGTCTGGCTTGGCTGAGGCCAAGTGTGACAACTACAGTGACTGCCATAAACTAATTTCACTGCAGGATTTTCCATCATGAAATAAAACTTTCCACCATCTGAAGGGTTGGTGCAAGCTTCGATGCCAATGGGGATGCTGTGATGGATTGTTTCCCTACGCGTCTGTCATTGGTTCTTAAGCTGGCAGGTGAATGAGGACTTTGATTCTCAGATTGAAAGGACTGCGCAGGAAATGGGTCATCTGATTTCTTCTTTTAAGTTTTGCTGTCACACTTAGTTTAGAGTCAGTCTAAATGGGTATTCACCATAAGCCAAAAAGCTGTACTCATGAAAATTTGGGGCATTTTTACACTTTTTCAGTGCTACTCCAACATGAAATTTAACCGTGAAGAAGGCATTGCACAGTGCTGGTCACATTGATCTCTAAAATGTGCATATATAGGATGCTTTTATTTATTCTACTGGATTTGTGTTTCTGAGCAGGGGCAGTGTTGGAGGCTCTCCACTTACTCTGCTACTCCTACTGCTATTTGTTTCTTTAAACGGTTTGGCCAGTGTTCAGTTAGCCTCAGTGCTGCAGAAGCCTCACATATAAGAGTTAAAATGTCTTCATGAACCTAAAAAAGAACCCTATTTGCTTTCAACTCAGGCTCTTCGGACTACTGGCTCGTGACTCGATTTTGGCAGTTCGTTTTGTAATCAGAAGGTTGCTGGTTTGAGCCCCGGCTCCGACAGTCTTGGTCGTTGTGTCCTTGGGCAAGACACTTCACCCGTTGCCTACTGGTGGTGGTCAGAGGGCCCGGTGGCGCCAGTGTCCGGCAGCCTCGCCTCTGTCAGTGCGCCCCAGGGCAGCTGTGGCTACAATGTAGCTCACCATCACCAGTGTGTGAATGTGTGGATGACTGAAATGTAAAGCGCTATACAAACACAGGCCATTTACCATTTACTACCATGACATGGATGCCCGAGAACCTACACAGACAGGCTGGCTAATGAAATCCAACACCATTTCATCTGAAGACAATGATCTCACAGATCAGCCAAAAAGAACTAGTAATGACTATCGAATATCGATAAGTAGTCATTAACTACTAACTATAAGGTGTCCCTTTAAAATGTGTCAGATTCAGCAAGATGCTGTTACACGGGGACAAATATGTAGACTCAAAGACAACTAGTGCTGTTAAAAAAGTCATCAAATAATACATAAACACGAGGTCAGGCATAATCGACAGCCTTAAAGCTAGCATGTCAGAAGTCTTGAGCAGTTTGGGGACAAAGGTCATCAAATAGTTCCCTTGAACACACACCCATGTCCCATCTACCCCATGGTGGGACATCGGGTAGATATTATAAAGTCTGTAAAAAAAGCCAAGTGAAAATGGAGGCCATTTGAATTATAACAGTGACACAAAAAACCTGCCTCAGTCTGTTTTAAATGGATTCCCAGGATAATGACAGTTTAATGCCATTCTTTTTTTAGTGTGTTTGTACCTTTGTGTGTGCGCTTACACTGTGTGCTTTTAAACAAATGTTACACCGTACTTGACTCTAATCGTATAAACTTTGAAAGTAGCTTTAGTTTTAGCTTGAATATCAACTGCAGAACTCCCATAGTGTTATTAAACATATCAATCTCAATAATTTCCAACAGAAAAAAAATAAAGAAAAAACACACGCTCAACCATACGGCAATAATAAAAAGCAATAAAAACGTCCCGAAAAAGAGATGTTTTCTTTTTCTTTCCATTTATTTGAGCCCAGCAGCAACTGAGGAGGTGGACTAACTGGTGGAATGGCAGTACCAAGACATAAAACCTCATCATCCCTTATTGCTTGTCTGTTTTTGGCATCTCTTCATATTCTAAGATCTCCTTGTGGCTACGATGTTGGGCAGGTTAATAAAGGATTAGGATGTTAGGAGCTGCAGCACACAGCAAATAGCTAAAGACACAAATAGATTCCTGGCAAGTGCACATTAGATGATGAACATTATTCCATAATGGTATCATTAAGTATGATGAATCCAGCGATTTACCCGATTAATGTACTGCACAAATTCGCTTGAGGGCCTGGTGACAGTGTGTATTGGCGGTACAGTATGATGACTTACTGTATGTCAGTAGCTACACTATACACACAGAAGCTGGCATGTGTGAAACAAACACAAGTTGAGTATTTTGTAACATAGGTGCACTTTCTACTACATGGGGTTCCTGTAGTAGATAGCGTTTTCACATCTGTGTGACCTAGATGTGTTTTGTTGCTGACTCTCAATAAGCACCTACACATAACTGGATCACCGTTAATGCACCTGGCATACATTCTCACAGTAAAATCTATGCCAATTACTTCAGTTGCAAGCCTGAAGTTATTATTTTTTTCCCCTCTCAGTTTATGTCAGTGGCCCACTTTTTTGCTTCGAGGCAGCATCCGTGTCTCTGACTGAAACAGAAATGACCCCAATACCGCGGTAACAATAATATACTGGTGAGGTGATGATAGCCTTGGAGAAAAAGAAAGAATTGGACAAACATTGGACAATTCTACCTGAAGCCTTCAAAATGTACTTGCAATGTATGGACGTAGCCGGAGTCATAGAGCGAAACAATTTTCACCGCGTCGAAGGTGTGTTATTAGACACAACCACCTCTGTTATCGAGACAGACTCTCACATGTTAAAGTTTAGACTTTATCAGTATTTCATGCAACCTGTGTTTATTTTTTATAATAACACACGAGTAATTATTTTGGGAGCTATTGAGACGATCAGGGCGATAAAAGACAAAAAGAATACAACTTTGAAAACAAAATCACACATGCTGATGACACGCTTTGCCCTTTGCAGCAGAGGAAACTATAGACACCATTCCTATTCAACTTGTAATTAACCATTACTTTATGATAATATTCCTGTCATGACCTAATGGTGCAAAAATAACATGCTTCCGAAAATGTCACAACCAATACATATGATGAGTAATTGCCAGTGAGGTTAACGATGCACAAAGCGTGATTATGGAGAGCTTGTTACCAATTTCATGCACTTCTGGGGAATTCGTGAATTAAGGGAAATCAATTGATGAAAATGAACTTTTCGAAATACCTTGTGAGAGGCAATTAATCTTCAATGGGAGAGCTGCACTGGCCATGTAATTCAAAGATAAGCTGTCTAATTTATTCATGCTAATCAGCGTCTTTAAAGCCACAGCATCTTGCTTATAAACAAAATTCCTCTACGTGGGACACTTGAATCTCGAGGATGATCACTGGTTTTTCAATTAGCTGCATGGCAGCAAAGTGTCTCTGACTGGTGTGGCTACTCACTGGCCCCTTAAATAGTTTACTGTCACAAATAAACAGAGACACTGTCAGAGGGCATGTGGCTTTCAAACTGCAAAATGTGAAACGGGGATTAAGTGACCACTGCTATGGGTGCATCTCAACTCTTAGCTTGTGTGTGTGTGTGAACTGATAATGTGATGGGACACAAATCTTGGTCTCCATCTGTCACTGATCCTAAAGGTTAAAGTTCAACCTTTAGAACCTGGGCCTTGATTAATGGGGAGAAAGCAGTTTGCAGCTAGCTCCACACAATCTCATAACAAAAGAGCTGAGCTCCGTGGGTGTTTGGATGTGGTCTTTATGTGTGGCCCTTTGCTCATCAGTAGGTCTATGTGTTTCATTATTTATGAAAAAATTGAGGATTATTAGTTAAAAGTAGTTATTTAATTTTTAAAAAACTCATAAAAAATGCACTGCATTTTTGTGTAATAACGTTTTTTTTATCAAATTGATGCATTCCCATAAACTTCATTCACATGAAGCCAATAACTTGAATACAGTGGCTGAGATCCTCTTCCTCCTCACCTCAAGCCTTATCACCTGAAGTTAAGTCATGGATCTAACACTCTAAAACATGCATAAACATGCATATATAGTCCTGATATTTTTACAGTTAGTTACTGTCAGCAGATTAGCCGTGCGACCCTCCTGTTCCCAGTGCAGCTGACAGCAAGCTAACAACAACAGCTGGTTATAAACTAACATTATGCCAGCTAACGTTAGGCTCGAGTGTCCTAAAAATCCTAGTGTCCTAATTGCCTCTCATAAACAGTTTTATTAAATTTCACATGGAAAAAATGACAGAATGACATTGCAAGAATGACAGATCCTAATGTCGGTAAAAACAGCAATGCTTACCATCAGAAATAACTCACCTCCGTTTCACCGTAATCAGACAGAAGTGAGCTTTGCTGACTCATATCGAGACTCCTTTTATAAACTTTTGCAGCCTCCTCTAGAGTAAACACATGGGCACCAGCTGAGATAAAACACGGACTGATAGTCTAAACCAGAGTCTTTTGTCCTACAACAGCCACCGTAGCTAGGTTTGTGAATTTCAAGAAAACAGAATTCAGTTGACTGCAATCTGCAATATACTGACCCCTAGTGGTGAAATTTGGCACACTGTACCTTTAAGATGCAAAATACCAACCCTGTCAAAATAGCGCCAAGCACCTGTGCTTCCATCTATAGCAACACATCTCAGCGAGTAGATACATAAAACGAACGGTGTCTTGTGTGTGCAATTTTAGAGATGCTGTTTTTCAACTAACCAGTTTCTCTGTGAATCTAAATTTAAGATGCCTTTCTGTGTTTTTCATCATACTTGTCAGAGTGCCCTTGAGAGTTCTGATGAGCGTCTTTGAACACATTAACATAATCTCGGCTGGGCTTCTGGAAGACCCTTAACCATCAAAGCAACGTGCACTGCCCTGTCTTTGTTTGTCCATTTGTAATGCAATTACTGTGAAATATTGCTCTGTGTTCCTGTGACTGGGCCACGTGGAGGAAAAGAAATCTACATTTTCATGAAGTGCAATGAAATGTCCGTGAAAGTTGGAATCGCGTGGAAACGCGCTCATGTATTGTTTGTCTCTCCTTCTGTCTCCCTCAGTCATGATTTATTTCTCTCATTGGTGAGTCATATAAGTCCGTGATAAATAGCATTGGCTGCCAAAACAATTCAAGGTTCAAGTGCATAAGAGGATTAGTGATCACTCTCAGAGTCTGTGTGTCGGGTGGTACATCCATGTAGTATGCACATCTGTGCACAACCACAAACACTGAAAGTGTCTGCTTACAGCATGTGTATCATCTGGGTGTGCTCCATTCATTTTTTGATGGTGCCTCTGTATCAACTGCTTTTCTTCACAGTCGTCCCCGTGGGTTTCTTTAAGGGAGATTTGGATTAAAAACCACGTAGGTAATGCAGGGCAATTCATGCCCAGTGAGAGCTTTGGAAAGGCCAAAGTCATGAATATTCAATAAATTGCTCATTATTAAAAAGTATCAGCTACTTTTGCAGAATACAGATGTCAGTTCCTGCTATTTGTTTACGCTGTTAGTCTCAAAAGATAAAGATGTTAATACAGAACACCAGGACTCAGATCAGTTTAAATAACAAAGCATCTGATTTGCCTGTTTTTGCATCTTTCATAACACATCGTGTGTCAGGCCACCACTGATGACCACTGCAGTATCCAGAACATGTAGGTGTAATGTCACAGACAGGTTACTAGTGAATAGCTACTGTAATTCAAGCATGTATAAATCTGGTGGGTAGATTTTCAATGCATGACAGCAGTGGATTGATAATTATTTTTATCATCATAAGGTTATTTTACTTATTTAGGTTTAATATTTATTTTGGGGATAGACCACCAAGCTCCAAGGCTATTTATTGTATTGTAGTTAGGAGGCTACATTACCATTTGCACAGCTCTTTTAACATTTTTTTGTAGCTTTGTGTAGCAAATTTGTTCTGTTATCTATCTATCTATCTATCTATCTATCTATCTATCTATCTATCTATCTATCTATCTATCTATCTATCTATCTCTCTATCTCTCTATCTAGTGTATTTTGACCTAAACCATACGTTGTCCTATCTTTGGTCCTACACCTGACGAAGCAGAGTGTGAATGAACACTCTACAGCCGTCCTACACAGAATTCTGACTTCAGTCTCCTGGAGGAAAACGAGGGATGGTCTCTTAAAAGTGGAAACAATCCCGCATGTGGAATATGTGATTGGTTTAGCTGTAGGGCTAGTTGAATCTAACAAAGAGGGAGGGTCACTACGACCAAACCTCTACGACAGCTAGGAGCCAGGGAAGCCAACAGAGAGGAAATTTCTCCCTGCACTTAATTGCACTTTGGGCAGAAGATAAATCTCGCGGATGAGACAGGCGGGCGGCACCCCACTGCTGGTGGTCAGTTTACATTCAGGGTGATGTATGCAACAGTGCTGTAAGGCCACGGAGCGCAGCCTGTGATATTTATCTGCCCAATTAGGGCCAGTATATCTCTGAGATGTCTGCCAGTGT
>VUQR01036444.1:38212-51492 GCA_015108515.1 Hemichromis elongatus
GGGGGGGGGGGGGGGGGGGGGGGCACAGATGCAAATGTCTAATTTGCTGAGGTGACATAAGGTCTCTGAGGGGGATAAATGTCACACTGGGATTAAATGATTCTTAGAGAAGACAGCAAAGTCATATCCCACCTCTAGCCTCTAATAGAGCAGCAGGTGATTCATGCATTAAGAAGTGTGACGATAACTAGAGATTCCTGGTGCTGTATGTTCAGGTAGGGAGAAATCCCGAGGGATGCGACTCCAGAGAAGGAGGGGGGAAAAAAATTCTCGCCGTCACCTCCGTCTTCATATAAAACTGACATTCTTTTTCATCGCCATAAATAATGTAAAGCTTTTTGCTGAGACAGAGAAGACTAAAAAGGAAACACGGAGAGTTTCATTTTTAAAAAAAGAAGGGAAAAAAAGTGGAAAAAACAGCTTTACAAATGTATCAAAGTTTTTTATCAAACTTTCAGTGGGTTCTCAATTTGCCAAGTCATCATTGTTAAGGGACTGGTGAATTTTAAGGATTTATGAAGCAAAGCGTTGAACATTACTTCCATCTCCATCACAAGCCGTCCCTTAGAAATGTCCAACTTTTGGCAAATGTTCCTCGCTTGTATTTCAGCGTTCGTCTTTTCTGCCCCACAGCCTGGTAAAATATTCGAACATATCCACTTTCAAATCTGTAAATGACACGACCAGACGCAAGAAGGCCACTCCCTGCACTGCAGACAAAGACATTCATTTCAGATAAGCATAATTGCTCGGTGGATCAACTAGTCAAAGACCCAACCGTGCACCTGAAATGAGTTGAGACCATTGCACATTTTCATACAGTAATCCCTTCTTGCTCCAATTTTCCATGTTACTCTTCCATGGTGCACCGTCTAGCAAAGTAAAAAATGCCCCAAAAAATCCAAACGCCATGAAATCCTTTTAAGTCAACTGTAACATTTGTGTTGCGGTATTAATAAATGTTGCATGCTTGGACTGAAAAGCTCAGATTAAAGTGTCTCTTTTTTTTTCTTAGCAAGTCTTCCCTTTCATTTCAGCAGATGAAAAAAACAGCATGCTCCCAGAAGCCTCTGCAACATGACAGAGCAGCTCCTCTGCTGCATCTCATCTGTAAAGAAATCCCTCTGTTCTCGATGAGTGGGCTTAAGCATGTGTACACAAGTACCACACAGTGACAGGTAATGTTTCCCAGTGCACGGAGTTTTCACAAAGAAAATGAACTGAAGTACAATATGGTGTGAAATCACAGAGATGCCATAAGACCACACATATGCTTTGGGACAGAATGGCTGGCAATGTAATGAAGCAAATTTTTTAACTAGCTCGAGCGACCTGTCACAGACGTGACTATCGGCATTCATCAGCTGGAGGTAGTCATCTGTATTTCAACATACTTCCTGCCTGCAGCTCCCTCTCAGATACACAGTCTGTACAGTCTGCTGTCTCTCCATTTGCCTGATGACTCAACGACACCAGATTTAGATACATAACACAATCAAAACGCCATCAAGCTTTCCTGAAAGCTGATAACAGCATAAGTACATTTAGGGGTCTCCAGGTTTTACGCTTTTTCACACGATTTTATTGTCTGCTCGTCATCCATCAAGGAAACAGTGACCACATCCCTTCGTATAGCTTTCAGATATCATTGTTTTCTGGTATCGCTACCAAGTCTTTCTGCTATTTGAAAGGTTTAACGAAGCTGCAGGCTTTCTGTTAAACAGCTTCTGTTTAACCTCGGTTTGTTTATGTGGAATAAAATGCAATTCTCAGAGTATAACGCACTGACATGACTGACTTCGACGACCAAGATGTTACATTTGTGAACAACAGTTGGTATTTGTAGGTCAAACTTTTGCCAAATCTTAGCCGTTATGTCACATCCATCAGGAATCCGAGCCATTCCAAAACTTATTATGCAGCTGACAGCTGGCACATTAGCTTCGGTTTGATTGTGGCCATATGGCCAGTGGTGAGGAGCTGCCATGACCCACAACACCCCTGGTAAGATTCCCATTACAAACTGTTCCTCGGAAAACCAACGCCTACAAAAACATGACGGTCCTGCACCTCACATTACTGCCTGCCAAGCAGCTGATTACAGTTTATCACATACATATTCAGAAACATGGTGTACCTGTAAAATGTGGCCCGAGCACAGGGAAAGTAACTCTATGTGGTGCATTCTGTCCGTGTGAATATCAGCAAATAAAACCAGTCTTTACTCTGTTCCCTCCACTCTAGTCACTCCTAGAATTGCTTGTAACGGCTGCTCAACGGGGCAATTTTAACAATATGAACACAATATGTTATTGTAAAAAAAAAAACTTTATATTTCCAAGACTTCGAGATTTTCTTATTATAACCTCCCAGACAAAGGTGCTTTCATTATAACCTTATGACCAGCAATTAGCCCAAACTTCTAGGGATGTGTTGACCTTTTCTCTCCTGGTACCTAACCCCAAGCAGTCTTACTAATACCTGTGCCCATTTGCCCCCCCCCCCATTAAAAATTTGCATTACACATCTTACTGCATGGATCTCATTGAAATTCCACTTCCTAAAAGTTCAACATAAGAAGTGCAATCATTCTGTATTACTGAGCTTACAGGTATAACACAATTTCAAGTTTCTGCGTGCCATTTCAAAATGACTTTTCCTAAAAAAAAAAGTGCATAAAATGTACTTTTTAGAAAACGTTTGCTGCGTCAACCTTTAATAAAGGCAACGGAATGCCAATGGCCACTTTTATATTACTACCTATACAGGAAAGGACATACAGAACGGTGTTGCGTGCCCCGTCTTACTGATATGTGATCTACTTTATAAAATCAGTATCTGTGGCCAGTTTGGGAATCCCTTTGAAGCGAACAGATAGATTTCTAGAAGTAAATTCCTGGTTCACTGAGAGGAAGCGAATGCCTGTGATTTTGTGTCGGTGCGTGCATGCATCTGGGGGTGTATGCTTTAACTCCAGGAAACGCTAACAAGGCTCAAGACTGCTGATGGACACATTGGCAGAGGCCGGATTTGCCCCTGTGACCTTTCAGCTATAGCACAGTGGCTATAACTGCAGAGGCGCTGCGGTGCTCTGAGGAGTTGACGAGTGCTGACGGAAGACTGCATTTATATTAAAGGCTTACGCCTATCAGCATTAACAAACAATAAGTGAGGTTACGGACATTCAATTTCTTGATGAGAGATTAAAAAGAAATTAGATAAGGTGCATTTGCACTAAAGACTTCTCATGACTCTGAGGGTACCAGCTCACCAGGGAGCTGCCCCCTTTCAGGGGGCTTGTTTTTTCTCCGCTTGCATTCGCACGGCCAATTACAGTGACCTGTTTTTGCTTGCTGTTGTCATCTTTGTGAACGGTGGCACACCCCACTCTGTGATGTTATTTTAGCTTGCCGTGCACTCTTTGATTTTAATTACCCGAGGCACACACCGCAGCCGTATACGCTGGTGTGGAGACCCGCGTGCACGATTACCACCATTTAATTGATAGATTAGTGGAGAAACTCAAGGATTCCCACATTACAGACAGGAAGATGCTACAAAAGCTTGAAAAGATGAGACTTTCTGGAGAAAACGTTTCAACTTCTTCTGTTTTACAAGAGCACCGATTCAGCACACTTAACATCCATCGTTCAGGAGAAGACTGCAGGGAGTCCCGCATGCTTAAAGCGCCAGTATGAACAGTTACATGGCTGTGATGTGGTCACAGTTGACGTGGGTAACAACAAACGCTGAGGTGACATCACAGCATAGGTAGGTGATGACAGCAGAATCGGAAAGGCCGAGTTTGAACCAAAAAGGTTCCTCGGCCACGTGACGGCAACCGGCCCGAGAAGGAGGCTGCACGCTGAATTTGATCTGTAGCTCTATCCACTATCTATCCACCTGCTCGAACTTTATTATGCTAACGTGAGTGCCGCACAGACGGATCAGCAGAGCTGTGTCGGTGCAACTCCACAAAGTCAGTGCGATCTTTCACGTCCTTCTAATCCTGTCTCAGTTTGAGATTTACTGATGCCAAATATATCACAATGACAGAAAAAAACATGCAAAATATTATATTTTTTTTTACATGTTCTTCTCTCTTTTATATAACAATAAAATCTGGACTTCACTGTTGATTTTTCAGTTTTTACAAACAACTTAGATAACTGCCGGGACGATCGTGGCTCAAAGAGTTGGCACTTTGCCTTGTAATCAGAAGGTTGCCGGTTTGAGCCCCGACTCCGACAGTCTCGGTTATTGTGTCCTTGGGCACGACACTTCACCCGTTGCCTACTGGTGGTGGTCAGAGGGCCCGGTGGCGCCAGTGTCCGGCAGCATCGCCTCTGTCAGTGCGCCCCAGGGCAGCTGTGGCTACAGTGTAGCTCACCATCACCAGTGTGTGGATGGGTTTAATGACTGAATGTAGTGTAAAGTGCTTTGGGGTCCATAGGGACTAGTAAAGTGCTATACAAATACAGGCCATTTACCATTTTGCTTACCTGGACTTTTATTCACTCGCTAGTTGCACACATTTGCATCAGAAAGTGACAATCTACTAAGAGAAAAGTCTACCAAGACTGTTTTCTGTGAAACTTTGTCCTTTGTAGACCGACACAAAAAATGGACGGGGATGGGGTGGAGTACATCCCCTGAAAAAGAACGTATAAAAAAGTACCCACAGTATAGAATTGAAATTCTGTGACCCGTTAAAACCGACAGGATGGTTAGGATTGTTAACCAAGGGCCATTTTTCAACAGGAGCACAGCGAATGCGCTCTCATCGGCAGCCAACCACATAAACAAGCACAATTGTTCAAACACCACTTTGTACCTTCAGAACCAACCTTAGCTGCCGCTCTACGCCCACACAGTTTAATATTTACACACAACAGGCAGCAGATTAAGAAATTTTGGGAAACGGACTGTTTTAAAAGCGCGCCGCTTTCATGTTGTGCTGTTTGTTTAACAGGGACGGACACCTGAGAAGGTAAACAGTGATTCGTTTTGACTATTCTTCTTATCCCCAGTGAAAAGCGCTACCTCACAGGATAGCAGTTTACAGAAGCACCGTCCATGCTGTTTGTGAATTGATGTGACTTTTTTTTTTTTTTTTTTTCCTTTTCCAAACCCTAGTGCTCTTGTACCAGTTTAACGTGGATAAAGGCGAAACAAATATTTTCAATTACGGCTCACAACAAACAAATCAAACTGCAGGTAGGATCACATGCCTGAAAAGAATTTTCACAAGCTCTCTCCATATGTCATAACAGAGACGCCAGATGGAGAGCTATTTCCACTTGCACATTTCACATATCGCTGCTCAAACTTCTGCAGAGAGTGCTCCCGACCCTCACCTCTTCTATTAATACTGTGCTGCTTGTGCGGAGGTGTGCAACATTATGTTTTCATAAATTAATCCGTACCTTGGCTAGGCTTAAAGCAGAATGAGAATAATTTGTTGTGCACTTTCAATTAATCTGATACCTGCCGAGGGGTGTGTGTGTGTGTGTGTGTGAGAATGTAGGCCAGGAGACAGGGTTGTGAAATAAATATTGGGATTAGGAGAGAGAAAAGGTTTTTACTTGACTTTTTTTTTAATGAAATCTTCATATCTGCCTAGTAAAGTAACATAACATGGGTGGGCCCATTAAAATCCCTAAAAATGCATGCTGCCTAAGATAAAGTCCAACGCAGACAAGCTCTAAAACGCTCAGTGCCAGCACTTTTGTGTCGAAAACTAAAATTCAAAACATTATCGTCTGCTAAGCAATGCCTAGTGCACATATAGCATATCAGGAAGTGCAGGATGTAGTTAAAAGTTATCAGAATCGGATCTCTTTTTGTTTTGCCTGCTGCGACAAAATCCAGAGAGGCCTGATTAAAGCTACTCTGCCTCCAGTCATTTAAACCAACCGGCTTTTTGCTGCATGGCCTGCGGGCATACAATGTACCTTAAAATGTCGGTTTCCCGTCACCGAAGCAATTTTCTCAAGCCTTTGCCTTTGTGAGCAAGACGTAAGGTGTTAGATCACAGAAAAGGCACAGGACGGAAGCTGTAGCATTCTTTTTGTGATGGTTGAAATGTTAGAAAAACGCTCCACCTACGATTTAAATAACCAAGATTGAGCTGCAGATACGTGCAGACAGCTGAAACACGTGCATGCTTGGAAATGGAAGTGTCACCATATATAGATATATACTAATGAACATATGCAACACACAGACAAAGTAAAGAACATGTATGACCTGCACGCACCTTTTACAATAAGGTTGAGGAGCTTTGGCCGTGGGTTACGCTCACTCTGAATGGAGCACGTGTATAGGCCGTCATCAGTTACATCCACTTTCTGTATCTGAAGGCTGTACTCATGTTTGTCTCCAACATTGGACACTATGGACACACGCGGATCCACAGACCACTTGTCATTCCCTGCGAATATGATGCTTGAGCGGTTCAGCCAGGCTCCTTTAGAGATCCCATCCAACAGGTAGCACCTAGATCAACAAAAAAAAGACACATTTACATTTACTTTACTAAAATACATCCGACTCAAAGTGTTTTTAAGTCATCTTTGCTGTAGAAATGTCTTTGATTTACTAGCAATGTCTAGAAAATGTTGCCCATCTTGACAAATGTTACTGCCTTCCTATTTAGAAGAAACCTCCTGCTGTTTATTTATTATTATTTTTTTAAATTCAGAAAACAGGTGAAATCTTTTTTTGTGCCAAAAAGAGTCTCACAAAATACAGAAATCTCATCAACGTGACAAAGTGACTCAACACGTAAGAAGTTCAAAGTCGCTTTGAGATTTGATTTGTTTTGAGACTAAATTATCCCAAGTCATCAAAAACCTTTTTTGGATAACAAAGGCTGCTCTGTTGTTGACATTCTAAACAAGTTCAAAGTCGCCTTTTTTTAATGGCATTTTAACAGTTGAGAGTTAATAAGCATCTTTATACTGAAGGTGCACCTGTCTTAATTTATGGCACCGCATTTAAGAGTTCTCTGACAAAAAGACACAAACTACAGCAGTCAGAAAAGAAACACTTGGGACTTTACTCCAAGCGGATTGCGGGTGCCTGTTGGCCCCATTAAGTATTAATAACACACACCCATGTGTGAAGAGCAGCACTGTTTACAGTCTAGAGAGTCTAGAGAGTCAAACCTTCAACCTTCACGTTAGTTACTGACTGCACTAGGGGAGACATGGTTGTCAACACACCTTGCCAGAAATTTAGACAATGACATTGCGTGTGCCAAACTGAGATATGTTTGTCTATTTGAAGGTAGAAAGCTTACAGTCTTCAAAACGGAAAACGGGGGGGAGGGGGGGGATATAGCCTCAAAACTAAAGCGTGATATTTCTAGGAAATTTGATATTTCTGGTATTTCTGACAATATAGAAAAGAAAATATAGAATGATACTTTATCGGTGATTGAAACTTGCAGGAGGCGGCATCTTTTACTGCAAGCAAAATAAGAGCATTTTCCTTCCTTCTTTTCCAATGAGTTACTGTTATTAAAAACTACTTAATTTGAAGTGTGAATCTACTGCTACAGGGTGCCAGCAAGGGCAGCCTTGTGGTGGTATATTAATGTGTGTCCTTAAGTGTCATATTTAGATATCATTGCCATAGCAACACCATGTGTTTGCAGACCAGCGAGATGAGCCCAGGCATGTCTGACAGCAAGAGCCACTTATTAAGTCTCAGTTGAAGATTTAGTACCTTAAAGGAAGTCGCTTGAACAACGTCCGATACAAAACGGTGCTTTGCAAAATATGCAAGAAAACCGCTCCTGCTCTCTATTCTGTTCCACCACTTGAGACTAACACACAACATCGTGTACAATCACGCTACAAAGAGATACCAGCAGCTGGTGATGTGCGACCCAAATGTAAACAATGAACTCAACCAAGCATCACCGGAGCACTTGATAGCAGCACTCCAGGAAGAGAAAATGGTGAATGGAAATTACTGGCACGGTTACAAAGTGGAAAAGCAGGGCTTTAATCAGAAAACATTAATAATCTCTAAGGAAATTATGTCTTGTGTGACAATATGGTGAAGAGTTCAAAGATAGTTTAGTTATTCTTAAATAATAATTGTTAAATAATATTTTGGCTACTTTTGTGCTCACACCTGACTTAGGCTGTCACTGGATATATCACTGTGTCAATGATATTGCATATAATACTGTTGGTGGTGTTTCACAGAATACTGTAATATAATATTGAGGCTTTATTTCCTACCTCTGTTATGCTGTGTCACTACTTAGGATCCCAGGTAGTGTATTTCATGGAAAAACTGGGATATTGCATGTTGGATTGAGCTTCTTAACCAGTTGCTTAACTTGCTGCTTTTGCACCACATAAGCACATCATTAATTTCTATTCACTATCTGATCTTCCTGTCATATGGAGCACATCTAGCAAGCGCTCCAGCCATGCTCGTTTAAGTCATTTGTTTACTTTTGGCACATCACCAGCTGCTAGTATCGCCTCCTTTGTAGCCTGGTTGTACTTGACAGTCTGTACACCAGCCTTCAAAAAGCACAGTGCCAGGTTGGATGTAAAATTAAAAGGAGGTTAAAGGAGCTCTCTCTTTAATAGATCATCATTGGAGACTAACACACGGCTTTGGCTCTCGAGGCTTGTCTCATTGTTGTGGGAGTAAGGGAACAGTATTGTGTATATATACAAACATATGGCAATCTACTGCTTGACTAAACCACAGTTAATGCAAAAGTCATATATACATAAACCCAAGTTTCAGACTGTTAGATTTTATTATATAGTAGTCTATGTGTTTGCAGCACTAACTGAAAACTGCCTCGACAAACCATGGCCAGTCATTTTTGGTATTTTTCAGTGGATCACTGTGGAACAAGAAAGAGCACCCACAGTGTGCATTTGATGTAGGGTGCAGCTACACCACCACCACCACCTTCTTAGAGAGGTAACCAACTTTCACTCTGGCCGAACCCTGCTGTTTATAGACTCATGATATGTGCAGCATAAAATCACACCATAGTCCCTTCCAGAGTGGAAATAGGCCAATTCTTTTTTCCCATTACAGCAACGTAGTTTGTGTTTGTGGCTCCTGTATTGTGTGATCTGCAGTTTAGCAGCTACCAGAAGGAACTACAGGTACAGCCAAATAAACAAGGACTGAAATCTTTTAAACACTAAAGACGTTTCAATGTTGCAATTTTGATTATTTAACATGATTATTTAATAACATGCATCATCCCAGCATACACCGTCATGTCTGATCCGAACTGGTCACGGCACAACATCAACCTAAAAATGGTACTCAGGTTGTTTCCAGGTAGAACAGCGATCTAGCCACACCGTCTCATGCAAAGTGAGAAATATCAATCAGATTATTATGAAACAATTAAATGCATGCATCTTCATCCTTCATAACTAATTTGCTAAATGATTGCAAACAGAGAGCCATTAACCCCTTATCCATGTACACAGATTAGTTTTACCATAGAATGGTGTTAAGATTTATATACATCTCAATTCAGTATCACATGTTCCTTGTTGGGCTGTTCCATCCACTGTAAAGTCATAAGCCTGCCACTGATGCCAGGATCGCAAACCCTGTGATGCAGCTGTTTTTGTCTGAAGTTGGTTACCTCAGCACGATGAGAAATGAACCCCGGAGATAGAGATCATGAATCTGAGTCGCCCTTGCAGTCAGGGGGCTGGAACAATCCGGAACGGCGTTCTGGCACCTTCAATTAATGAGCATTTAAATCTGATAGGCAGGTTGATGTTTATGTCGATGAGTTAATTTTTTGTGTCCTGTAGTCTGGAGTTGCTTCCAGTGACAGCAAGGAGATATTTGCTCAATAATAGGAAAATAATCATATCCCACAGCACACTTGCAGCATTTTGCACCGCCCATTTTTTCCTTGCATGCCTGTGAGTGGTTCATCATGGTGTAAATGCAGTTGTTTGCAGTACTTCAGTATCTGGATAGACGCAAAGTACGCTTAAACAGAGTGAAGTTTTTTTAAAGTTCCAGATAATATAAAATGCAAACTAATTTATATGTGACACTGTCAGAGATTGAGAAGGATGTACAAAACACAGGAAAGGGAATGGAGGTAAAGACTTGAAATTTGATAAAGTGGAAATTTAAACCTTTCATGTAATGTCTTCATTCCTTTATAGAGCTTTTAAATCAGATACTTGAGCTATGAATTATGTCTGATTAAATTGTGCTTTTCCATAGTTCAAGTATACAAATCTTGTGTTATTCAAAGGTTGCATGAAAAATGCCAGACAGTTTAGTTTAGGTTACACTGCTTAGTTTGTGATGAAGTAATGTCTCCTCTACAGGCTGGACGGGTACACAGCAGCCTGCTGATGGTAAATGGTAGGTTAACTCAAGGGTGGACAATCATATATATATAATAAATTATTATATTTAAGCAATATCATCATACCTAATTCTACTTTTTACATGCCTGTTATAGTGTCTAGGGGTTAGAAATCAGCCATTTTTCAACTATAACAAGACATTGCCAAAGGATCGCCAGCTGATGCTTATTTAACACTGAAATGATAGCTTGGATACAGTTTCTGAATTTAAAAAACGTTTAATCTTTTTATTGGGGACGTCTGAATCTTTTGGTTGGTATTTCACTGTTGGGTGTTTGCTGGTGCTGGGTGGGGCAAAGGAACATGTCACATTCCTCAGAGACCTGCTTGTATCTTGTTGGCAGCCATCATTTCCAAACAGATATAATTTCAGACAACGGTTCATAGTCCTTCCACGGGATGACTTACAAAAACATCTGGACTTCTACTTCTTCTAGTTTGATCTTGTTCACTAAAGGCTCTCTTTCAGTCTTCTTGGCTATCTAGATTTAAGTACGATTACAACTTACTCATTCAAGGTACAGTCTTCCACAGACAACGACACAACCTTTACTCTACTCAGTGTGCTTTATAAGAGCATACTCCGATGCCTGAGAGACCAGTACCAACACAGGCTATGTTCAGCTTCAGTAAAGGTTACAGCATGGTGAACCTGGGGATAACCACTCTCAGAAGGAGGGCTTTTATTGCTCACAAGTCCAGTTCTGACTGTAGTTAAGAAATCGCATCACATTCTGTAACGAATACTGTAATAATGAGCAGGAAAAGAGGCAATCAAGTTTGGCAGCACCAGTAGTAAACCCACCGAGGAAATCAGTTTGGCACTAACCGCAAAGCTCTTTACTCCCTATGCCAAAAAAGTGTCTGTCAGGAAAGCGGGTAGAGGACAATGGTTTCGTCCACGCTGGTTCTCCCTTTAGAGAAGGCATTGCTACATTGTGACAAATAAGTGGCAAACAATGTGAGAGTGGGTAAAATTAAATAAGCACGAGAGAAGTGCAGGTCCTGTGGAGAGCCCACACAGACCTGTCAGTTAGTTAGCCCATTGACCACCTGAGCCCCGGTGTTCCTCGCCCTCAGGCAAGATTTACTGAAGGAGCCTCAAGGCAGGTTTCACTCTATTTCTGTATTTTTTTTTTCTTTTCAACAAAATAAAAATTCACTCGTGCACTTGATTTTAGGGATGTGCTGATTATTTAATGGCAGATTTGTGGGCTTCAAGTAGCAAATTCATTACTCAGATTGACCGCGGTCGATACTAAATCCCATTAAGGTGACATGAAGCCAATTTTTAATGTATTTTCAGCTGAGAGAAGTGTTGCGAGGCTTGGTGCCTGCATGTATGATCACAGCCTTTCAGTGACTTATAATTTAACCCACTTTGGCGGGACCAGGAAGAGCGCCGGTTTGAAGGCTAAACATTGATGTTCAATGAACCTGTGTGCAGCTCACAGCCACTACTGTGGACTACTTATCAACAACTTACAAGACTTTCATCATTATATTCTTGTAAAACAGGGTGGCCATAAAACACATAGTCTCCAGTGTAGTTGCTATTGATTTTTTTGTTTTCTCACCTGAAATTGTCCTTTCAGAATCACTCACGCTGGCAGTTACAGTGCACTTTAACGGCGACAGGTCTCTAAACAACTACCGCAGCACAGGCTTCTTCTCGCTGTATAAACCACTTACACTGCTACCCATTGGTACCATAAGACATGCATTTCTTTGTTGTGGTCATATAAACTGCTGATATGGCTGTTGTTCTGCTGTTTTTGAAGAAGGAAACTAACTTTTAACAACCACCTTTCAAGGATAGATTTCAGGGGAACTTTTCACTTTAACATGCAGCTAAAACTATGGCCTGAGGACACACATAACAGAAGCAGGATCTCTACAAGGACTTTTGATATTATTTCTTCTTCATCTTGATGACCCGGACCTCGATGTTCTTGCACTGTTTTTTCCAGTTTGTTTATCACCGTTGAGTGCCTTTGCACCCTTTCTGCAGAAATTATTATTGTTATCTCGCTGTCATCTTTCACCACGGAGCTAAAGCGATGCCCGTATTTGTTCAGCTGCTCACAAAGCAGTGTGTCAAAACAGGCCATTTTACATTAGCGCGTTGTCTCGGGTGGGTGGGGGTGTTTTAGTGTGGCTGCTTCCTTTGTTGCTGCTGACTGAAATGGGAGCTACGAGCGAAGTGATCACAGGTCTGGCATGAGACATCTCGGTGTGGCAGATTCAGGCTGCTGCTGGGCCAAGTCATTTTTGCTGCCTGCGATATCGAGCAATTTGACGGAGCGCAGACCTCTGGCAGATCAGTAGTGTAAAACCATTACATACAGATGACGTATACACACATATATATATATACAACATTGTGATAAATTGTGGTGGTAAATGCGCCTGACACACCAACAAACTCAAATCTGCAGTCCTGCTTCTTCTGAGTGGATAGATGCTTTAGCTGCTTGGAGAGGGGACAAAAGCATTTTTGCCTACTTTTAATTCTGCTATTTTAAAGTAATCCCACATTATACAACGAAGCCCACATGGAAATTTTCCATTAAAAGTAACAAGCTATTTCACGTACCAAAGACCTTGGATATTAAATGTAAATTATTGCAAGGCCATGCCATTGGGCGTGTCTTTTTTTTCTGCCACATTTCCCAAATTCATCTGCTAGTAGGCTTCACAGTGTAGTCGTTTACACATTTGCCTAACAAGCAAAAAGAGCCCCAGTTTGATCCCGGGAGGAGACAAATCCCTTTGGGGTTGTGTCAGCGAGGACATGGGGCGTAAAAAATCTGCTAAATCAAATATGTGGCGCTACCTGCTGTGGCGACCCCTCGCGAATGAGAGAGCAGACAAAAGTAG
>VUQR01036445.1:0-14019 GCA_015108515.1 Hemichromis elongatus
TAAGGTTATCTGCTGTAAAAAGCCAGGCCAGGAAAATCTGCTTCATGTTTTTCTGTGTTTTATCCTGAGTTACTTTGACACAAAGGCATCTGCTGTGATGCTCACACCTCTGATGAAGTCTCACAAGTGTCAGCACTGATAAATGATCAGAATTATTGAATCAAATCGAATCGGGACCTTGTGAATCTGAATCAAATCGATTCTAGGAATCAGTGATGATACCCAGCCCTACTCTCTACGTAGGCTGTCAATCCACTGTTTACCTCAATAATGTTGTTAGGATATCCTGAAACTTTCATTGAATAAAGGTTGCTTTTTTGCCTGATGTTAGCTGTAAAATTGTTGGAATCTTTATCACAGGGAAAGTGTGATTTTTAGGGCACTCATATGGAGGACCACAAGAGCCACATGCATCGAAATAAAAAATTGTTAATCCCTGAGCGAACAAGAAAGGGAAATGGATTTTGAAAGGCAGTTTATTAAAGTGGAATTCGAAAATGTTTTTTGAAATGAAGACTTAAAAAGCATTTTAAAAATCAGTTTATTAAATTGGAATTCAAAAATGAATTTACAAATGCAGATTTTATTTTACAATTCATTAATTAAGCACAGAGTTTTTTATTTCGATGCGTGTGGCTCTTGTGGTCCTCCATATGAGAGCCCAACATTAGCTTACATAATGTTAGCTTATAATTATAACCAGCAGTTCTTGTTTAGTTGGCTCTAGCCAGCAGTCTGAAGATGTTTGTGGCTAAAGACTGGCCACATATGTAAAACGTGGTTAGTTGGATGTGAGACATTCTTATCAGTCACTTCAATTCAATTTGGCTGGGCAACAGGGCGGTTCAATAAACTGGTGCACACTCCTATGTATTTTTTATTGATTAATTAATGCGAAAGCATTCATTTGTTGGAAGACTTTATTACACACTGACATGTATGTTTGTAAGTACAGCGTTCTTTTCTTTATTAAATAACCTTTAAAAAATTACCTTTAATGTTAAACTTAAGTAAATATTTTACTTACCTGTTTTGTGCATTTTAGGTGTGTGTGTACATGCGTGTTTATGTGTGTGTTGTGAGGCTTATAAATTAGACCTGGTACATACATGAAGAAATGCTAACTGTTTGGAAACACCTGCCTGCTACTGGAAACAGGGTGAATAAGATCATCAATACTGAACCAAACTATACATTTAACAAAACAGTAACCTTAATAAGCTGAAATTATTTCACCTAAACCAAGAAAAGAGTGAGCGATAATTTTCTGTATGAGCGCAACCTTGTTAACATTAAAAACAGCCATTCGTCCTATTGTTAAACAAAAATATTCATTACTGCAGCCTAAAAATTCTATATACTTTAAATGCCACATTTTTCTGCATTTAATCTAAATGGGGAAAAAAAAACCCTGTGAAAATCAGTTTGACTTTAGAGCCACAGTCAGAAATGCTCTTTCTGCAGCATATCTAAGAACCTCTATTCTTCACACCAAGGGGCATTTTGGGAATTTCATTCAAAAGTGAATAGCTTTCAATAAAGGTGTGAAAGAAGTGAGAATACAAGAATTCATTGGGTCCCGATTCCTCACAGCACATTTCAATGGCACAAAGTAAAATCAAATGCCTTCGTAACTGACTTGGAAAACTATGTAGTGCACTGTGCATATGTGGCAGTCAAAACGCACCATTTGCCATACAGCTCGCAGAAGGTGATGAAGGTCACTGATCCCCGAGTTATCGTTTGCAGCAGCCTATCTGAATTCCTTTTGCAGCGGCATGGCCAAGCACAAATAAGCACAAATTCTACTTTTCTGCTGAACAGTAGTAAAGGTTTGCGGCTTATGATGTAAATCAACTACTGCTTGTTGTTTCTGCTGCATTTCAATCAAACTCTGACTATGGATAAACATGTTAATCTAATTATTGTTTCCTTTTGCCCTTGATGGACAGTGACAACACCATGACGGTTGGTGTAAGGTGTTTGTGAGGTGTTGAGGTTGGTGTCAGTTGTGTTGCTAAAAGTGGTGCTGTGCATTAAGACCTGACTTGTCCACTTATGTCCAGTCTGTCCAAAGGAAATCGTTCCAAAACTGTTGTGGTCTGTTCAAATGCAACTTTGCAGAAAAAGAACCTTTGCTGTTCTTTTTATAGGGAAAACTTTCTCCTGGCAAACCTTCTAAATATGCAATATTTGTTCAGTCCTCTTGTAATTGCATTGGCTGTTTATGCTGAGATGTAGCTCTTGGGCTTTTTGCAAATTCTCCTATTTCTAACTCTCATTGCACAGCCTGACCTTGGGATGACTTTGATATGAAGTTCACTTATAGGAAGATTGTGGCATTTTGTCAACACATTTGTTAATTTCCTGTTCCAGACCAGAAAATTAACAGAAAGCAGCTCTGGTTTTATAGAGGTGGTTGCACTTGTGGATGATCAGTTAATCGAGTGCATATGATTAGAAGCACCTGGCGGCTACTTACCGTCACATTTTCTCATGAAGCATTAAAGGTACATTACGTTTCTCACAGCACAGTCAGCTTAAGCCAAAAAATGTTAGAAACCTTAATATATAAGATATGTAGTATTGCAGTACAGCAACACTGTACTATATCCGAAGTACTGCAGTACAGTCTGGAAATACAAAAAATGTGGCAATATTTGCCACATAACATGACTTTGAAATAATATTGTAGACAAATACACAGTAAAAATATCTTGTGTTTATTACATTCTAGTACTACATTTACTTTCAGTTTTTGGGCAAAACATTTAAAAATAACTGTTAAACCACTAGCAGCAACATGAGTGTAGCTCCCTTTTCCTCACATCCTCACCAGTTCAAAAGCCATCGAGGTATCCTGTCAGGATTGCTCTGAAATGGATTAAGATTTGAGTTTTGGTCCTGAAGTTCCCCTCCAGCAGTTGACAGAATGCTTCAAATTAGTTTGCGGGAAATTTGTTTTCATTAAATATGTCATTATTTTAATGTGAACATCCACAGAGTATAATGAACCATCTGGAAAATAAGACAGCACATAAAAGCAGCGGCAAGCCGGCTTTAGAGCTGAGTGGTGGGTTATTCTGCATTGTGTGTGGTTTTGCACAACAACAGCACTGTTTATAACTTGGTATCTGGGCTAGATGGTAAATACCTCCACCACTTGTGGGCCTCACATTGGGTTTTGCAAAATAAATAACTCAAGTATCAAGAACCAGACTGCAAAGCTAAGTAGGTTGATTGATGTCTTTCCATGAGATTGAATTTTTAAACGTGGGTACTGTACTTACAGCCATGTCCTTCATAACATTTCCTTTTTCATTAGTACATACTGTATTCTTCCAACCATGACTCACTTTACTTTGATGGTTTCAATTTTTTGTGGTTGTGTACAGCACAAAAAAAAACATTTTTTCTCAAGGCTTATGGCACAGAGGTGTGCCAAAAATAAGACTAATGAGAAGCCAGAGGAGCACACGTCTATGCTAAAGCCAGAAATCTTTCAGCGACTAAACTAATGGTGAATAAGAGACTGGCAGTGGAAACTTGAAGACCTGCAGGAATCACCCACAGTTTTTCGCCCAGTTGGTCCAAGTATTCATTAATTACCTCAGCAGACTTTGGGATATATAACAAAGTGTCACGAGTAACTGTAGATTATCATTCCCAATGATGAGCAATAATTTAACCCCTCTGGGGTCAGGGTTTAGGGCCAGAGTTTGGGTTTGTCACCCAAATGAAAAAGCTTCTAATGGAAAAAGATATAATTTAAAAAATGTACAAGACTTTGTTTTGATCCACCTACGCAGAATGGTCTAAAACACATTGTTTATATATACCTGATATAGATTTATTATGTGATACCACACTGCATTTGGAAATAAATGCATAAATAATAGGTGATTTTTACTTAAATAACTATTAGAACCTCCAAAGAACCCAAATTTCTTCTGATTTTGTAAGCTGTCTGTAGCAATAGTTCTCCAGACTGTTTTTCATGGTCTCTGACCCAGCAGTTTGAGTTTGTTGTGGACTCTTTTTGCAGTACTTAAGTGTGAGTTCTGTATCGTTTAGCTTTCTACTCGACTGCATCTGGCTTTGGTTTTTCCTAGCCTCATCTGTGTTTCTCCACCTGCATCTGCTTTTTAGTTTTCTTTAAAAACTGTCAGTTACAAGAACTTAGGTTTAACTGAAAATTAGTTAGGCGATGTCACTGTTGTCAGCAGGTCTTCTGCACCAACAAGCTGCCTGTAAGGTAGGGGTTTAACTGGGAAGTAAAACTAAAGCAAAAAAGCAAAAACATTTAAAGCACTATTAAGCTGCATGGCTCGCTGTGGCTGTAAGGCAGTAAGTAAAGCCAGCAACGAACTGTCAGCACTTCCAGGCTTTGGAGACAGCTGCTATTAAAATGACTGAAAGGAACCTCCAGCGGGTTAGGCTTGTTAATTTTAAGAATACTTCTGTTGGTTTATGAAGCCGTTTAGGGCCAAAATATACTTCTGAAGTGCATTAAGAAGCATCTCCAATGGTCTGGGACAGATCTGCCTACTGTCTCTTATCTTACTGGGTTAAAACTGTAAATTTGTGTTCTTATATATTTTATTATTGTTGGGCATGAATTATAGTCAGTTAAACTATTCTCTTTTTAAACTGTCTTGTTGCTTTTACAGATTTTTCAGCTTTTCAGCCTTTTTCTGTCTCTGCTGAACCACTTTAAATTGCTTTTGGCTTTAGAGAGGCTCTACAGACAAATACACTTCCCTTCAGTATTAAAAAGCCGAGCCAATGATGCCTAATTGAATTCTACCAACCACAAACCCTGTATACAAAAACATCCCGCTGCTTTCCTCTGCCCACTGCTCACTTAAAAATTGGTATGCTGTATATTTGCAGCAGAAATAATACAATTCTTTTAGAAGAGCTCAAAGTACTCGGTGTAGAGCAGATGTTCATTTCCAGCTGCTGCCTTTCACACATGAGAGCTACCCAGTATGAGCACACTCTATAACTGGTCTGGAGTGAGCTGCTCCACTGCGGCAGGTGTGCAATAAAAATTGTGATCAGTAACACAACTGCCTGTCAGTGGAGTTTTTTGGGTCAGTCTAAAGCTGGATGTATGCCACTGTACTGCAGTAACTGTTAGATTCACAGTTTTACAGTTCTCTTAAAACACACACCATATGTCAATAAGAAGGCTGCAACAGGTTCTGCTTGCTGGAGCAATCTGCCTTTACACACCAGCGATTGTTGGACCCCAATTTTTACATTGTCCAAAGGTACCGTTTTGGATATAAAACTCTTACTTTCTTTCCCTTCTGTGAGTATTCATGTTGACAGAATTACTGAATAAAAATATGTTTCTTTTGTTTTCAGCTTGCTTGTTGGTTGGTTAGTTATGAACAAAGGAAGTGTGTGAGGGAAGACAAGTATGTTCCTATTTTTATATCCATGTGAATGTGTGAACAGACTTGTGGACACTGTGATGCTGTGAATGACTTTAACTCTGACACCTGCAGAAGCCTACCTCGCAAAAGATCTGGAGTTGGGTGTGGCCAGTTGTAGGTCCTGATCAGCTGCCAGTCAAAGTCGTCTTCTTGGCCCTGTCGATATTCACACAGTCCAGGGTCCGAGTCCTCATCAAAGGTACAGCCAGCTACAGCCGGGGGCAGAAAAAAAGCAAACTGTTTCATAGGAAGTAAAAAGTATGAAACCTGTAGCCATCAGCAATGTGCCTTTGCTACTTGTTACCAGAAGAAAACTGGTGAAGGAATGCATTACATTGTCCATTATTAGTTACATCACCACAGGCTCATTGAAAATGTCTAAATGCATTAGCTCCTGTAGAAGCTCTGCAGCGGTAAACTAAATTGCAGCTAATGCCTGGCACCAGGCGGTCAGCCTGAAATGCCTATCTCATCTTTTCCCTCAAAATCTATCACCATTTGGTGCAATTAGCCCTGTGGTGTGAAAATGACAGAGTAGCCACAGGTCACCCAAAGCCACAAATAATGGGCAACCGTGCCACAGCAGCGGAGGGGATTCTTAGGCTGATGGAGGACAACAGCCCAGCTCTCAGCCTGTGAAGGTGACCTAACCCTAGCTGCCATCTAATGGTCACATTTGCTATTGTGCCATTATCACACAAACCACAGGCTTTTAGAGCCACCAGCCCGGCTGTTAAACGAGGGGTCAAAAAAATGACATGTTCTAGTTTAACTGGTCCGAAAACACAGGTGCACATGAGAAAATGTAAAAATGAATACTCTGGACTTGGGAGGACCAATTTGTGATCATACATGCATGTTAGCCATATGCTTCCTATTGTTACATAAAATGCCATTTAGAGTCAGAACAAACAATTATCTTTTTCATTTCTGTCTAAATTATTGTATCAATTCTTTATTCAGTAAATGGAATCACAATTTCCCAGAGACTCTGTGAGATTGCTTGTGGTGCCCAAAAAACAGTCTAAATAGTATGATAGTTTCAAAATGACAGAAAACTCACACCAGAGAAGCCGGAAAATGTTTGCTGCCAATGTAATGACTTAATTATCAGAATTGTTTCTGTGGGTCGACTCATGGATGAATCACTTGCAGAAAAGCATGGGTTTCATTTCATTTCATTATGTAGCCATTGGTTCTCTCCAATATGGAAGCAGCGTTTGAGTAATTGCTCAGATCTTCGTCATTAACTGTGGCTCCTTGGGGGGTGGGGGGATGATGAAGAAACAAGAATTGTCGAGTGCTGCACAGGTATGAGGATTCACATAAACAAGAAAGCAGAATAAAATGGATAGGATTTAAAAAAAAATATTTTGATGTGCACGCTTCCAGTTTCCTTGTGCTCCAAGTAATGGGTACGAGCGATGACCTTTGCTTTTACCTTCAAGAAAGAGAAAGCTAATTGTGCTAAATTTGATTTTTCATGACCTACCTTGAGCCGTTTGCTTTTTGCCCAGTTGCCCAGGCATTGTCATTAAGTTCTGAAAATGTTTAATTCCATGTTATTTATAATGGCATCGTAATCAATAGAGCATATAAATGAAACAATAACAAAAAAAACTAACTTGGAATAAACCACAGCTTTCCTAAGGTGACTTTGTCAACAAGGTCCTTGTTTCTGCAGCCTAAGCAGTCAAATTCAGCACAAATGGAATGAATGAATCTAACCAGTGCTTCTACAGACTCAAATGAGTCTCCTCAGGTTAAAAACAAAGTGTTATCTGTGCATCTCCACCTGCCCAGAGAGTAGTAGCATGGGACCTGCTGCCAGAGGGTAGCTTAGAATTAATGGTGTGGGATGCAGGGGAGATGCTCATTTATAAGACATACAGTGCAGCACCAGCCTGTCACCAGTCCTCTGAAATAGCCATTTCTCAGTCTGGCCCTGGCTTAAAGACAGGCCTAACGCTCTTCTGTCTAACTACAAACACCCTGAGCTCACTGCGGTCCCAGGACCCTCTTCACTAACAGATCGTATTAAGGCTTGGCAGCCGTGCTGCTGGTGTTAAAGAGCTACTCTGACTCCGTGCCAGCTTCAGCTTAATAGCATCCCGTTTGGCTTGCTCCCTCAATACTGCTTTTGTCTTGTGCGTAGAAGCTCCATCTGTTTTCTGTAGTAATGTATACGTTTTGAAGTCAGAGGAAGTGTTGGATGTTGCATTAAACTAGCAAGGCTGCTAATTTTGGACCGCTGCTTTCTCTATTCCTGCTGACAAACAAATATCACCACCACACCACCAGTGAACTTCCCTACTGCCCCGGCCTTCTTCCCCTCTGCCTGCAGCCAAGAGAGTGTTTCCGGGCGTGTAAGCATATCAGAGCTTTAATTGCCTCCTGAGTACGGGCTGCTTGTTGTGATGCGTCGTGCCCGGTTATCTGAGGATAAGATGGTGAGTGGTGGAGCGGGGTCCTCGGTGGAGGCCTGCTTTTCATTGAGAGCCCTCCAGCTCCAGGAAGAAACGTCACCATCAGACACGTTTCACTAACTCCCCTCATTAAGGCTCATCCTTCCAAGTCTCCTTTACTTTTTAGCACACACGTTCCCCTCAATGCACAAATGAGCTTCTCTGGCAGCAGGAGGGCAAGCCCATGTAATTAGAAAAGCCACATGCGTTCTGTTGAATTCATAGTGATGTGTCTGTGGACCGCACACGTCAGACACACGCATTAGCTGGGTGCGTTTGCTGTTTTGGTGTTTACTTAAAAATGAATAAAATTATAATGAATCTGTCAACGTCCCACAGGCTGAAGCCGTAACATCAATGGGAATTATTTGTGTTCATCACAGCAACGGTGAATATGGCCAGCGTGAGTGCATGATGGCTGCTTTTTTTTAAATAATAGCTTGAATGTGAGAGAAAAAGCAGCCTTTAGAATGCTAATTGCTTATCAGAGGTGAGCGCAGCTCTTTTAGGCACAGTCCCAGAGCAATGTGGGACCTTGCGGAGCACCAATAACACCTAGAGATGTGGGCCCTGAGGTAACTTTGTGAAGCATTGCCACATGTGACAAGCTCCTCAAGGGGAGAACAATAAAAAGGAAAAATGAATCAAATATGCAAGAATAAGGCAGCCCCCTTTTTAAAAGGTAGGGGAGGTAAACAAGACCTGAGCTTGTTCAAAGATACAAAACAGCAAATGTGTTATCTGTCTGGGTTCCCAGGGAAAAGTATTCAGGGACAGCCAAATTGTAATTACAGACTGTTATAACCCCTTTAAAGCAGACATTTAAATGACCAAGTCATCCATTATCCAAAGCTGGAGGTTCATTTTTAAGTCAGGCTTTTTTGCTCCAGGCTTAAATAGATTGCAGTGTTTCATCAGATCCCATGTTGGCAAGCCATGAAATGTGTTTTCTTACGAATTTTCTATGAGACTGATGCTCAGAGGAACCCTCCTGGTGTTGTATGTTGTGATTTTTGCCTGAATTTCAATAAAAGTAATCCTTCCTATGTGGTTTTAAATGTGTTAATAAATATCGTGCTCAGGCTTCTTTCTGTTTAGGTGGAGGTTTAGACAAGCAGTTGTGCTTTGTAGTTCTTACCAAATGTTTTCAGTAGTGGATTAATACACTGCTGCTTTTGGAGCTTTATGGCACAAATGAAAACACGAGAAATCCATGTTTTTTTTGTCTTACAATCGTATTTGCTTACAATAGCAGGAGTATAAAGTCTCACCTATTTCTAATTTTTTAAACATATTTAATATAAGGATTTTCAAACATTGTCATTATTTTACATTGGCTGAACGCAATAATCTAAAGTAAGCCATTACATGTTTTTAAAGCAAACTAATATGTATTGTATATAAATATATAATATTTATATAAGATAAGATAAGATAAGATGACGTTTATTTACCACAGGTGGGAAATTTGTTATCATATAGCATTGCTTCAGAAACAGGACATAGTAACCGCAATCCCATCATCCTGAATATTCACAACAAGCAGTCAGGGGAGGTCCGCCTTGTGTTTCCAGAAAAAGCTCTGACCTGTCTAGCACCAGTTTTATTGGCAGCAGATCGTTTGCGTTGCGAGTGACGCCTCCGTGGATTCGACTTGTTAGATGGGTCCTGTTAACCTGTTAACTCCCCCGATCTAAAGGGCTTGTGCTTTTAACCTGGCAGCAGAAACTAGATAAGTCGTACCTGAGGCATTTTGTTGAAATGCATTGTCTTGAGGGCTGCTCTGCAGGTCCCAAATGTTAGTAGTAAAACAACGTACTGTAACAACATGATTAGTATTCAGTTCACTGGGTTTTAATACTAGAACAAAGAGAATAAATAAATAAAGGTTTTATTCATCAGATGGTGAATTGTGGGTTGTGTAGGATAAAGAAAAAGACTAAGACCATTTATGTCTCGAACAACCAAATAGCTGGTAAAATAACATAAAATCATTTATTATCTGCTTAGATTGTCATTTATTCAAGCTTCATTTCCTGATTTGATTTCCATGATTTTATTCACATTCTTGGTTGTGTTTGCTATGATAATTTGTAATTATAGTTATTATTTAAAGTTTATTACCTGACTTTCAGTTTTCTTGTCCTTGTGTGTTCTCTGTTGTTCTGTGTTAGATGCTCCCATGATTAGTTTCCTGTTTTATTCTGCTAGCCTCTTGTCTCGTGTGTGATCTGTGTCTGCAACCCGTTCCATAAACACTGGGACAGATGCAGCACAAGACTGAGAAAGTTGATGAATGTTAGAAAAACTCTTTTTTTCAACATTCCACGGGTGAACAGGTTAACTGGAAACAGGTGTTTGTCATGATTGGATATAAAAGGAGCGTCCCCAATAGGCTCAGTCGTTCACAAGCATGGGGCCCAAGCTCATCTGAGATGCACTGACTCAAAGTGGAAAAGTGCGCTGTGGTCTGACGAATCCACATTTCAAATTGTTTTTGGAAATCATGGACGTTGTGTCCTCCGGGCCAAAGAGGAAAAGGACCATCCGGATTGTTCAATTCAATTTTATTTATATAGCGCCAGATCACAACAACAGTCGCCTCAAGGCGGTTTAATTAATTGTTATTAGGGCAAAGTTCAAAAACCGGCATCTGCGATGATGCAGGTGTGTTAGTATCTATGGCATGGGCAACTTGCACATCTGTGAAGCCACTATTAATGCTGAAAGGTACATACAGGTTTTGGAACAACATAGGTCTGAACTGCAGGCAGGCCACTCTAGTACCCACACTCTTTTTACTATGAAACCACACTGCTGCAACACATGCAGAATGTGGCTTTGCATTGTCCTGCTGAAATAAGCAGGGACGTCCCTGAAAAAGACGTCGCTTGGATGGCAACATGTCTCCGATTGAAAATATGTGGCGCATTATGAAGCGCAAAATACAAAAACGGAGACTGTTGAGCAACTGAAGTTGTACATCAAGCAAGAATGGGCAAGGATTCCACCTACACAGCTTCAACAATTAGTGTCATCACTTCACAAACTCTTATTGAGTGTTGTTAAAAGGAAAGGTGATATAACAGTGGTAAACATGCTGCTGTCCCAGCTTTTTTGGAGCGTGCTGCAGGCATCAAATTCAAAATGAGTGAAGATTTGCAAAATAACAATAATGTTTATCAGTTTTCAGTATTGTATTCAATTGAATATAGGTTAAAAAGGATTTGCAAATAATTGCATTCTGTTTTTATTTAGGTTTTACACAACATCCCAACCTAATTGGAATTGAGGTTGTACAATAAAAGTAATAAGCTGTGTTAAATGTATGGCTGTAGGGGACTACGGCCAGTAAAGGCAGAGAGCTGTCTGATATGATGGTGAGAAAGAAACTTGTACCTTGAAGAAAGAATATGTAAATTGTGTTGCAGAGGTGAGGATTGTCAGCGTCTTGACTTTGAAGGTGGAAACTGAAGATGTGATGTCCAATGTTTTCAGTCATACCACGTCAGAAGAAGTCAGAAGAACAAGAGAATTCTGGAGCAAGTTGAAGTGGTTAAGGGTGTCCCCAGGGGGAATGTGATTGGTGACTCAAGCAAGCTTGAGGTGACGAGAAGGCACAGTGTTAAGGAGAGAAATACATAAGGACAGATGGTAGTGAGAAGTGTATTAGCACCAGTTTTAAAGAGAAAAGGCGATGTGCAGAGCTGTAGTAACTACTGGGGGATAAAGCTGATGAGCCATACCATGAAGATATGGGAAAGGGTTGTTGAAGTTGGGCTGAGAAAAGAGATGACGATCAGTGAGCAGCAGCATGGCTTCATGCCAAGAGAGTAATGCAGATTGATTTGAGAGGGTTGCTGAAGTATAGAGAAGGTCAGAAGGAGGTTCACTGTGTCTTTGTGGCTCTAGAGAAGGTACACGAATGGATGCCATGATGGGGACATTTCTCTGCCACTCATGACTTTCTCATGCAGTATGTGAGACTGGGGCAGGACATGTTTGAAGACCGTGAGACAGGGGGGACGTTTAGGGAAGAGTGACAGATATTTTTACTTTTACATGAAATAACTGAAATCATTTGAAATCTAATACACCCAAAAAACTTGTTCTAAAAATTTGGTTTGTCAAATCTAGTTCATAATTAGGAAAATTGAGCTAAAATTATCAGCATGACTGATAACCGATTGACTTTGTCATTCTGGTCATTGTTGCAGATAAGGGGGTCGCAATCAAACACTCTTTTCCAACAGCATTAGCATATTGGTTAATCTTGTGTTGCCATAGATGCTTGATGTTTATGTATCCACTAAGATGGTTTTATTTGCATCTTTTCTTTCAGTACTACCAGCATCTCAATGGAGGCGAATAAGCACGGGAAACTTTTTAATCAGTGCAAGAAGGTAGCAAATGGGCAATGGCTACCCTAACAGCCAAATAATGTGTTTTGCGTTTACTATGCTTTTAGTGTACACAGAAACTGTTAACTGAATTAGCAGTGCATCTGTAGGTTTAATGTCAGGGAGTAACAAGAGGCGCATAACTCTGCTTCTCTGAGTTGCAGTGAGACAGCCAGGAGAGGTAGTGGAGAGAGATTAATGGGGGAAGGTGCAAACCGGAGTGGAGCTGAAGGACCCCGAGTATGACTGTCTAACTTAGCACACTTCTACAGTGAACACACAACCCTGACTAATAGCCCACACAGCGGGCCCATCATAAATACGTTGTGATGGAGCGGGAGGAAAACACAAGCCTCTTACACAGTATTTATCCTGGAGAGGGAAAAATAAATTAGAGGGGCGAGACAGAAAACGTGAGCTGGGTGAAGAGCCCTCACACTGAAAGAGGAAAGGGAGAGCGCAAAGCCAAAGAGGGTTGAGGATAATGAGAACAAATCAGATGTGGTGCACAGCATGTAGAACAAGAGGATTCATGGAAAACAAGACTTTTCTTCATCTCCGGCACTGTACAGTGTAAAACGCCAAAAGGTAATCAGGGAAATCTGAAATGTGGAAGGTTTCCGATTGATCACACTTTTCCAAGCTGTGCAGTTCTCAGACTTAAATCATCTATATACAGATTTAACAAGGACATTCATTTGCAATTACTCTTACATGGATAACAGTGATTATACAGCACAGGGCAGAGTGGTGACTTATTCTCACCAACATAAATCCCAGCCAGTATGGATGGCTGCCAAACTGTGAGATTGCCTTTCACTGCTCATTTGAAGAACATAAACTTTAAATAGAACTGAAACCTCCATTAAAACAACACTGTTGCTTCTGTCTTCCCAGATTAACTGAATTGCTGCTCTTTTTTTTTTTCAATTTTAAAGAATTGAAACTGAAAAAAGCTCTCTACTTGAGTTTAAGTTCTGAAATACAACTCCTGCATCAAATTATTTATTTTCTCCTTTTAACACAGAACTGCAAAAAACGTCTGACCTGAAGACCTAAGTGCTCGGGAAGAAGCATGAGGTTTAAACAGGTCAGAGATATACTGGGAAGTGTCACCATATAGAGCTCTGAAAGTTACAAATAAAATTTTAAAATGAACCCTAAGATTTACCGGCAACCACAAAGAGAAGCCAAAACTGGAGTAATATGTGACCTCTTTTTGTGCCCGTTAAGTCTTGCTGCAGCATTGTGTACATTTTGAAGGCGATCCAAAGCTGATTTGTTGAGACAAATCATTTGTTGAGGCCATTGGAATAATCCAAACAAGAAGAAATAAAAGCATGAATAATCATCTCAAGTTCTGTCTTTGACACCAGTAGTCTGAGTTTAGAAATGTTTCTTAGATGGTAAAAACAGTTCAAAACTGTTGCCCGAGTAGGCAAAAGAAAACTAAAGCATCCAGTGTGACAGAATCAGCTTTGTCAGTTGTTTGATCAACATTGCTTCCTGACAAAATTGCCAAAGAACATAATAATAATAATGGATTGCATTTATATAGCGCTTTTCAAGCACTCAAAGCGCTTTACAATTCCACTATTCATTCACACACTGGTGGAGGCTACAGTTGTAGCCACAGCTGCCCTGGGGCAGACTGACAAAAGCGAGGCTCCTCTGGCCAACACCAGTAGGCGGTAGGGTAGGGTAAAGTGT
>VUQR01036445.1:14039-34181 GCA_015108515.1 Hemichromis elongatus
ACAATAATAATAATGGATTGCATTTATATAGCGCTTTTCAAGCACTCAAAGCGCTTTACAATTCCACTATTCATTCACTCACTGGTGGAGGCTACAGTTGTAGCCACAGCTGCCCTGGGGCAGACTGACAGAAGCGAGGCTGCCATATCGTGCCATCAGCCCCTCTGGCCATCACCAGTAGGCGGTAGGGTAAAGTGTCTTGCCCAAGGACACAACAACCAGGACAGAGAGCTGGGGGGATCAAACCGGCAACCTTCCGGTTACAAGATGAGCACCCCAACCCCCTGACCTACGGTCACCCAAAACATGGCACCCAATATCTGAAAGTGTGTTTTCCTTTTTCATTAAACTTTGTTTTAGTTTTTTTGTCTTTTTATTAAATGTTAAATACAATGAATTGTTCACTTGGATCCGCCTTTTTTCTCAGCTTTTATTATGAATGCTATCTGCACTATGTAATGTCCATTCTTGTGCATGAGCCAAACAAAACAAAACATACTAATAATAAAACTGGCCTACATCGCTATTACTGACCAGATACACTGCATGATACCTTTAACTAGCATATTTCAATGAACTAACGTTTCTGTAGTAAATGGGAAATAAAATGTGAGAGACGTAATCCAGAAAGAAAGCATCCTTTTAGAACCAAATTGTGTTGTCTGCCCATGACGTTCAATATTATCTGGGAAAAAAGAACAAACTTTGTGCCAGTTTTAAAACACTAAAAAGCTAGCACATTAACACATTAACAATAAAGATATTTTTTGTGCTATTTCTTCTTGTTTTTCCTCTTTGTTTGTTGCCTTTGAGTGTTTTTGTGCCTGGGTATCAGCCCTTTCCCTCTGAGTTTTTTGTAAATATGATTTATAAGCAATGCTTGGAAGAGATATAATTACATTTAGAACAATTGTCCTCTTGCACTCAAGGATGGTCAAAGATTAAGGTCACTGCGACCTGTTTTTGGCTAGAATTCAAGAGTGAGTAATCTAATTATGACAAATGGCTCAGAGAACAAAATGGTTTTGTTTTATGTCCAGAACAGTGATGGTCAAATCTGTTGTTGTAAATTCAACAGTTGCTGCCATTTTTGTGCACTCAGTGCACTTTACCAGGAAGGCTTATTAGTTTAAATCAATTGAAAAAATAAAAATCCTGTATGGGCAGCATATAAATTCAGTTTAACCAAGGTTTTCATACTCAACCGCAACTGAGCACACACCCGTCAACATTCACGTTCAACCTTTATGAAAACAGAATTAAATTAACAAGTGATCCTACGTAAAAAAAAAACTTCTGACGTCTCAATCGAGGGGTCGCGAATACGCAGCTCTTTGGCTTATCTCTCCTGAATCCTGTGACTTCAACAAATAAAATGATAAGAATATCAACATAAACAGGATTTTTTGGAAAAGAATTTTAATATATTTTTTAATCTATCGACACTATAAGTAATGTCTTATATTCTGCAGTTGTAAAAATGTGTAACCACTACAATGAATTTAAAACACAGGCTAAATAGTTCAATCAAATCCAAGAAAATAGTGGAAGCAGTGGAAAATAGTTAGCTTTTACCAACAATGCTGCTAGCTTCGCTGTACGCTTGATCTGTGGCAAGAAATTTCCAGAAAGAGCACACTGCATTTGCTGGAAAGCATTGGTCTGGTAATAAAAGAAAGTAATTTTGGCGCTGCGGTGGAAAGCAGAGCAGAGCAAAAGTAATTTTAAGAACTGGATCAAATCTCCAATCTCTACTACTGCTAGTTTTGTGGCAGCTTATATGTGGAAAGCCATCCACAATGGTGAATACATGAAAGAGTCATCTGGTAAACTATCAGACTTGAAAAACAAAACTGAAATAACAAAAATTAAAGATATGCCTCTCTCCACAAATAGCATCAATGACAGACTCATAAAACTGGAAACAGAAATCACCAGTCAGCAAATCAATGCAGCTTCAGCATACTCAATTGCCTGTGATGAGTCAATGGACCTGAATGATACGGAACAGACAGCACTGCTGTGCAGAGATGTGAACTATGATGTGCAGCAGATGTAAGGGGAGAGGACATTTGTGAGGCTGTTAATAGCCAAAAGGAATGAACATCAGGCACATGGTGTCAGTAGCTGCAGATGGGGCACCTACTATAAAGGAGCACAGAAGGGGTTTGTGACTTTATTGCAGAAGTCACTGGTTCAAAAACTGCTCTCATTTTATTGAATCTTACACAAGGAAGCCCTGTGTGTGGAAACATCCTGTCCAGAGTGTGGAGGTGAATAAAATAATAGCAAAAGGTTTACACCCCCAACAGTTGTGCGCATTGCTAGATGAGCCAACAGTGTGTATTCAGATCTGCTGTTGCATAATAGAGTCCAGCAGCTGTCTAGACATCTGAAAACTTTTATGCATAGCTAAGGACTGACCTACATGCATCAACAACCAACAACTGAAGGATCCCACTCATCTGAAAAAATGTGCTTCACGGTGGACAAGAGGAGCTATCTAAACACACTGAACACACAGAACAAAAGTCTCTGGAGAAAAGGAAAAATAGGTCTGCAGAAGCTGGAAAATGTTTGAGCACAAGTTGATAGTGTTCACCAAAGATGTACAGAAAGGCAAGCTCTTGCACTTCCTCTCCCTGAGAGAGTTCAAAGAGGACACAATCACAGTTTGGATTATTGACAAAGTGCAATCACTGGAATATATACTGCAGAAAGATTCAGGAAAGAATAAACAACTACACTACGTTTCTCTGACATACCGCAGGATGATAACCCATCCCTGGTAAAGATGTCACTGTATGCCTGTATTGCCTGACATAGCAGACAAATACTTATGAGTGTCAAAGTTCAAAAGTCTAACAGCCAAGCTGTATCTCAGAAAGCCACATGTAGAGCAGTATTAAAAATTATAAACCTGCCAAACTTGTATTTGAAACATGGAATGTTACTCACAACAGTTACATGACCATGCAGAAGCATGCATTTGGTGTCTTGTATATCTTCAGATTAACTTATCCCAGCATGTTTACGCAGCATGAAATATATGAAATCCAACTATCGGTCTCACTTTATTTTTCTCTGTTTAGATGAAAAGTTGCATGTTCCAGCCCGGATATAAAGAAAATCTTTAATTCACTGACAATGAGTTGGTGTCATTTACAGGTTTGCGAGTTAATTGCTTTGTGTTGTGATGAATGTTGAATGCATTCACGGTGCCAAGTGTTAGGATTCAGATGAATTAGCATTTTGTTTTTAAGATTTTATTTCATGATGATTGTTGAGCTGGTAAACTGTTGATTGAAACATTTACACTTTACTTTTTTGGCATTTTGTTTGAACAAAATGCAGCTACATTTGGTTAATACTGTATGACCATTGGCATAAAGTCCTTTTACATACATATTATGATGTCTGTGGTTAGACCCATCAGTCTCCATGTAACTGGACAAATTCAAAGTTCTAAAAACACTGTCCATTTTTCAAAGTTCCTCCTACTGACAAAAATAATGGATCAGTCTTGCAAGTCTATTGATGTAGCACTTTTGTCCTCAGGAAACTAGTACTGAGGACAAATGAGAACAGATTTTGATGAGAGAATAGGGAGTGAAAACATTGTAATCACGCAGCTACTTTTCCGCATTTCCAGCCTGTGGTACCTACATATAATAAATATGGAACAGAGATTATATGGATAAACATTAACTTATTATGATGGATGCAGCTTTTGGGCCACAAAAGTCAAACCGATGCATTAGTGTATTAGAACACCTACAGCCAGCAGTGGCTATTCTGGTAGTGAGATTTTCTATAAGAAAACAAACCCTCTGGCTCCACTGATTTATGATCTCAGCAAATACTGTGTTTAATCTCTCAGTCACTTGTTGTTCATTTCGTAATCAAGGTCCATGTTAAACTCAAAAAGGATAACAATGCACTCATTACTTTGTATGTAAGTTAGTTTCTGAGACCGATTGAGCTCAAGCTCATCACTTATTTTTCCAAACTTTAAGAAAGGCGTGACATCGTGGGTGATGACATGGACCATGGCATCACTGAGCTCCTGGACAGTCTGAGCTGCAACCTGGTGGCATCAGACCAAAACATCACGGGGGGTACTTCATGTTATCAATGCCTTCATCCTTCGGGAACTGTATGTATACTCTTGTGCACGCGGAGATGCCAAAAACCCACTGCACCAGTGTAGGGTGTCTGACATGGGGTCCAAGGATTTTACCCTAACACCTAATGGAAGTCATCTTATAAATGTCTGTGTCTCCCTCCATGAATACCACCACTGACCTATAGCCAAACTGGTCATGCTCAAAAATGTTAAAGGCTGCATTACATTCTCCACAACTTCTCCCGCACAGGGCACCAGTGGTGGACCTGCCAGTTCTGTGGCCAATGCATTGCCCTGGTGCCGGTCAGTGAGCACAGGGCCCATTAGAGAAAGTTGGGCCTTCAGAGCACTGTCATGAAGTCTGATTGTTTAGTGAGACATTCACACTAGTATCTGTAGGGCTCCGGCAGTGCTCAGCCTGTCCCTCCTTGCACAAATCAGCAGATACCGGTCCTACGTCTTGATGAGCCATGCTGCAGGTGTAGGACTATTTGTGCAGTCTCTGTAGGTTGTAGTAACACTGACCCTGACCAAATGCAGAACGAATGAAAAAACCGTCGAAAAAGATGAGGGTAGAACAAATGTCGTGGTCTGCACTTGTACAACCATTGCTGTTTGGGGGGTTTATGCCCCTCCAGTGCACCTGTTGTTAATTTTATTTTATAACACCAAAGCAGCTGTAAATGATACTTAACTGACCAGATCAGTATCTCAGACGTTTAACTGAATGGTTGATATATACTGATTAGAAAGTATCCCCTTTGACCAGCGTACAGGGCCCAGTATCACTGTTAATTATGATGACGATGTTGATGATAACTGACTTATCAGTGCCAATTACGGTTTCCAAGTACATGTAATGAATTAACAATTTGTGGTCATCTTTATATGAAATAAAGAATAAAAAGGCAAATCACACTAATACAACACAGTGAAATCCTTTTTCTTTGCCTTTCCTCCGCCTAAGCTAAAGACTCACGTAGCTGTATTGACATGCAAATAAGTCATTAAGGGGCGTGTCACTGTATATTAAATAAAAGCATACATGTGGCAGACTCAAGTGGGTGACTTCTTTAGAACACAAAGGTGTATAAAAGCTGCATATGAGAAAATAGATCACTCAAAATATACTTGAAGAAGCTACAGGTGCGTTTATCATCATTTATCATGATGGAGGCATTGACTAGAGGCATCCAATCACATTATGACTGATGAGCTAAACTGGTGCATTCCCGTGACCTTTACAAGACAGTAAATGAGGAGCAAATTATCTAGTAATGGTGATATGGCTGCCCAGCCTGAGACAACCCAGGCCAGAAGTCTCCATTAAATGAGGACCACCTCAGTCTCTTTGATGCTCCGTCCACATTTCTTAAGTACTTCATCATCCATATTTTGCTAAACTTCTTCCTCCAACCTAACATATTGTGACTCACAGCACTGGACTGATGTCACGATGAGCAAAGCAATGAATGGCAAAAATCTAATTTCCCTCTAACTGAGTGCTGCACTTTTCCCGCATGGGTTGGGAGCGGATGGCAAGATTGGCACTGCAGGGCATATGCTGTTGTGTGAAATTGTTTCATTGCTGGTCCATGATGGGTCCGGTCACTAACTGCGACACACAGAAGCTAAGGCTATCCAGGGGCCAGCACTTTCTTAGATCTTCCAATATCTTTGAGAAGGTAATGGGTGTTTTTTTAAACTCCATAGCACAAAGTAAATAGTCTGCCTGAAAGGACTGACAGAGGTGTTGATACACACAGCTCAATGATTTGCACAAAAGAACTGCAGCTCCAGTTAAAGGTTGATAAAGGACATTGATTACCTAATGTGCTTTAAATTTGGCTAAATTCCTGGGCAGAGAAAGAAGAATAATGTTTCCACTGTTTTGTTCCTGAAGAATCACTCTAACCTGAACTGACACCACAGCCCATGCACTGCGAGATTAAAGGAACGGCTCCATGATGTACCAACAACTGAGTAGAAAAATAGATAGATAACGGCAGAGAGAGAGGGAGAAAAGGTTGTGGCTGGGAGATATACTTCATCCTTTGTCAGCATGGAGAAGCTGTGTAAATTTTCTGCCAACAGTTTATTTAGGTAGAAGAAGAGAGTCACAAAGCACTAGCTGTGGACAAAGCAGATACTTTTCATTAGGCCGGACTCTCTCCTCTCATTTCTCATTTAATCTTTCCTTCTCCTCCACACCCTCCACAGAGACATCAGTTACAGAACTCCATCTCCTACAATCTGAAGCTGCGCTCTAAAACCTATCGGAACTGCTTACCCTGTTAATGCTATTGTTAGAGATGACATGAGGAGAGGGTTGCATGAATAGAAGTTGATTAATAAAAACAGACCTTGTCCGATGAGGCTCAAATCGTGCTAATTAACAAGACGGAGGGCTTATACTTCAGCACCTGCATTACAGCACTGGCTCGTTTAAACTGATGGAGAAAGGGAGGAAAATGACAGATACTCTCATCTACTGTTACATATGAAAATTTAATCTGGAGCGCTGGAGGAGACACTTTTTCCCCTTCGAGTAAATAGCTGCTTTAAGTGGTGATGTCAAATCTTTTTCGTGCCCCGCAACGAGAATATTCATTTTAAGAGTGACCTAAATGCATTTGTTGAACGCTTTACATATCTGTGGATTGGGGATGTATTCCTGCTTTGTGCTTGGGTTCTTCCACGCCAAATACAAGTTGCATTTTAATCAATAGTAAGGATGTAATAATGTTCAGAGAAGGCGTGGCTTCACTTTAGAATCAAACACATCTAATCCTTAAGACTTCAACCGCAGTGGCTTCAAACACAGCCTGCATCTATCTGCTGAATGTTGTTTGCGCTTATGTAATTACATGCATAGATTTATTTACACAGGATGCATGGCGCCCAATGTTACAACAGCCAACCGCCCGACAGCTCCGATGTCGATTTCCATACAATCAAATGATAAAAATAAACACTCGCCCTGGTTCTGAGGAGGCTGAACTCAGTCATGTGAAACGACAAATGAACAAACATTTGTACAGCACCAGCACTGATTTGGAAGATTATTTTTTTGGCAGGTTGCTTTCTTTTAATACTGGCTGCAGAATATGTCACGCGCCCAGGCCTGCTAATCACAGCGGGTGGTTGGCCACAATAGCAGGATTTTTTTTTTACTATTTATTTATTTCTTTATTTATTACACACTGTACCCAAAAAGAAAAATCAAGTAGAAAAAGAAATGTGCCCAGAATACCAAGCAGAGAGATGCATGGGTTTAGATGACAGCTCCCCCCATTCTCTTCCTCCTCTTCTCTTCAGAGATCCACAGGCCCCAACGCCACTGCTGCAGATCGTCCCGTGGGCTCTACAAGCAGCTGCAGGGCCCTGACCCCAATTACTAAGACAGGGCCCGCACTGCACAGGCTCTCTGCCATCTCTGTCCCAATAGGCACATGGCTAGACAATACACCTAAGCACACCTCTTTCCATTTATACAAACAGTGTGCTCCCACAAGTAATTTCGCATATCAGGTCCAAAGAGTGTTGACGCTCCTTAAAAATTAAACACCTTAAAAAAAACTCCTGCACCAGCATTTTCACAGATCACTTTTACAGTTCATTAAGGTGATCAGTGGAGGAGGAAATATTAAGAATTCAAACCCTTTTCTTAAGTATAAGCAATATTTACTGTGCAGCTTTAAAAATCCCACACAAGTAGACCTACAGTGAATATTATGATATTATTGTGTGTAAGTACTTTTCCTAGTGTTTTAACTAGTTGAGTTTAGGCTGGCAGTAAGGGTTGTTTTACCTGTACAAACAGACACTTTTTAGGAGACATATTTTTATCCATACACGCGTAGTGTAGTATTTAACCAGTGCAACCTGTTCTTTCATCTCCTGTTGTACCTCTGAGTTTTGAAAGACTGTTAACTTTCCAGGAGTACATATTTTTTTATTCAATGTGACACAAGAGTGATGGAGCTCATAAATTCAGCTGGAAAGTTTTTAAAGAGGTCAAGACACAAATCTGTTTTTAAATGGACTTCTATAACACTGGAAGTCTTTTTGCCTGGTGGCCTTCAATTAGAAAGCAGATTTAAGGTAATTCTGCATTGGCTTAATTTTTCTGACCTGTAAGTTACGTCCATTTTTTGTCCTGTTTATAATTTCCATGAACATTCAAAGGTGGTGATGGGATAAGCTCCCTCCCGATCCTGAATTCTCTTCCGCCCCCTTGTAGCTTCAAAACAGTGCAGCACCACTTGACATTAATCAGAGAAGCCCATTAATCACTGACATGTATAAAAATGGCTGTAATTTTTAAACAGTTCATGCAAAATTGCCTTAAAGCTCTTTGAAATAAAGCTGAAAGCCTGCACTTGAATCTTAAATTGATTGCTTGATTCGCAATCCACTGTGGTGGTGTACAGAGGGAAAACTACAGAAATACTGTATTTGTCCCAAACAGCTTCCCAGCACAACACAGACAACGCACAACTCTACATAAAGAAAAAAGCTCTAGTGACAACGTTAGGGAGATGGAGTAGCTAGCAGATCATCTGTTTTTACTGGTAAGGTAAAGTTGGCTAAGATTAGCCCAAAGAAATCAATTTAGATGTTTACACACAGCTACACAAGTGAAGCCTTTATGGACAAATCTGAACACGCCCAAATTCATACCAACTACAACATCAGTAAGGCATTTGACTTTTGGAAAGAATTGGAAGGAGATTTAAGCTGTGTCCCAAAACCTAGGCTGCATCCTTCGGATACCGCATTTGTAGACCGATTATGTGACAGCTAGGTGATGGAGGCTGTCCGAATTCGAAGGCTGCTTCAAATGTGGCCAACAAATCCGTCCTTCATTTCCCCGAATTTGAAGGATGGGTCGGGTGTATCCTTCGTGGCCCAAAAATATCCCAGAATTCATAGCGTGGCCCAGCCAATTCCAGTTTCCAACAATGGCGGCAGCTACTTAGTTTTAATATTACTCTTATTACTCTTTCTGGGTCACAAAATAAACTTTTAAGATATTTCCAGTTGAGAATGTAGCTGTTTAAACTTCAAATATCTGCTCGGTTTATCAAGACATCACATATTTGCAGTGCTCAGATGTTTTCAGAGACGTCTGTTAGCCACCAGCTCGTTAGCTGACCAAGGGTTAGCTCACTGGAGGCGGCGAGAACACCAGACTCCTGGCACATCATTTTCGGTCTTTCGCCATCAAGGTTATGATATATAAGTCACTTAAACTCACTTAAAAATGTTATTGTTTGGCTTTTTTCAGTGTTTTATTTGTTCCTGATTAAATCTTTTTGGCTGAGATTAAAGTTAAATATTGCTAAATAAACATCAAACAGAAAACTGAAAAAAGAGAAGTATGAGATGGTTGAGAATTTACTCAAATGTCCTGTTATATTATAGGGAGCAAAGAGTAGACGGCTGAGTTTATTAAACTCCACTGAGACAGCTGGTGACACAAATCTGAAGGCTAGACCGTCCCATTTCACAAGACTTCTCGGCCTTTGAAGGACCCGGCCTACGTAGACCACGAAGGCCGGGTCCTCTGAAGGTTTTGAGAAACAGTGTTGGTTTGTCATAAAGGAACCAAACACCAGGTCGCCTTTTTTTTGCCATGGTTACATAGTGCTAACTTAAATGCTAACTCAAACCAGCTACAAGCTGGATGGAAACTCACCCATTACTTATACGTTTGTGTTGTGCATTGGGTTTTTACTGGCCAATCAAAAATATATTTTTAACAATGCGTATTGTATTGGAAATAATTTCAAACAATTACCAGGCCTATCCTTTTTGTCTGTGTTTGTTATGTGTCACTAAAGCCAGAAGGAATCGTGAATAGGAGGATTAGTGTCGAGCACTTCCAGGACTCTGTTGCATCTAGGCCAAATAATTCAGCCTTGATTACAGATGAAAAAACACCTGGCACCATTGTCAGGTTTAAATGATCGCAAATATGCGGAAATGCTGCTGTACTAAAAAGCAACTGTCGAATAGTTAAGGAAAATATACAAGCCCCAAAAAGAGCAGTTTTAACAAAAGCACTTGAAAAAAATCCGCACACACTCATTTGCACACACAAACAATATGCTAAACTGGCATAATAGGGCACTGTAACCACAGCGATGAGAGCCTCTTTATGAAAGAGATCAGTGCTCCTCGGAGATAGTCGCAGTGCCTTTTGCTTCGACTTAATTACAGCTCACACCTCCCCTCTCACTATGCAGAGGAGAGAAAAGAGGGCTTTGATTCTGATGCCCTGTGGAACACTTGATCCTTTCCTTCCGGTAGCATCGTTTAGTCACTTTTCTAAGCAGTTTTGTCTTTGCGCTCACGTTCTACTTTTTTTTCACGCTTTACTGAGGATGTACCCAGCATCTTTCTTGTAGCGGCAAAAGGTTATGCCATTCAGCTTCAGATGTAAGAACTCTAAGACATGGGAACACAAAACAGTATGGAGTAACAAGAAGCTTTACATGACATTATAAGGAGCGCTTCCTTTAGCACATATATATTTAAATGAGCACTTGTAATAAGAGGCTTAGCCATGAGAATGCTGTCCTTTATTATGATAGCAAAATCCTACCCAAATGTCCAAAATGTACAAATAGCTGCTCTTCAGTCTTTTAGATGTACTCTCTATGCTCTGTCAGCTCGTTACATCCACCAAAAGCAAATAGTTTCTGCAGTTTGTTTGAGTAAGTTTAAATTCTGTGCATAATGTAGAAAGTAGAAACTGTTCTTTCTCATGAAAAAACATCCAAATGCTGCACATTATTCAACAAAACACAGATTGTTTCCTCTACACTTACTGTTACTCATCCACAGGCTGCATATGAAAGCTGGGCATGCTCACCATGATATCAGTCACTGGCTCAGAAAATGTAATCTTTGAAATCTTGTGCTGAGCACTGTTGCCGCTGACCAATCTAACCATGAAACAAAGGGATGCAGAATGCTTACGTGGTAGCAACTTGTCTACCTGTAAATCAAAACTATATGAATTAAATATCATTAAACACTAGTTTAATGTCTTTTGTACACAAAAAGCTTTCAATTGGAGTGTTTTAACATAGACATCTGTGCTGACAAGTAGCTATGGAATGATTACATAATACTAGCAGCACAAGTCATCACGTCAATAAAATGCCTCTCACAGCAATATTTTTCAGCTTCGCTAATATTTATGTAATATGCTCACCATAAGCTTTAGGTCACATCAGACCAAAATGGCCGATGAACTAAGCTGAGCAACAGTGTTATTTATTAGATTTCTTTTCAGAAGCAAGCAGAGCTTCTTCTTCTTTCACAAGTTGCATTATTTGGGTTTGACACTGGAGGAAAAATACAGATTTCACCTAGGTGAAAAATGTTCTCTTCAACACAAGGAGGTGGCTCGCACAAAGGCAGCATCACATAACAGGAGAGGTTCGAAGGTTAAGACTACGAGATTGAGTTGAGCAGGGAAGGTCAGGATGGGTAGAATATCTGTGGTATTCTGCAAGGCAGCCACTGTGTATTGGCCACGAGCTCAATAAAGAAAGGAGAAAGTGTGTAAAGTTACAGTCCTCAGATATTTTTTCAGGTACAGCTTTCCAACAATGACAGTCCAGACAGGAGTCACGTAAGAAGGATCAAATCTTGGTCCTACACTGTACTTGGAAAATGTAAAATATTAAATTCGCTCTAACACGATTGTAGCAAGTAAACTAATAAACACAGAATTTCATCAGAACTGGATATACGGTATGCTCAGTATAAAAGCTTCTGTTTGTGTCAACACAACTGAGCTGAGGATTTTTACCTGCAACATGTGGAAACTGTGAAACGATTACAACAAACACACTAGCTAATACAAGCTAGCACAAATTAGCTTTATTGTACCTTTGCATAATCAGACCTCTTGGATTTCGAAAAATGCTACAGTTCACATTAAACTATTCTACACAGAGATATTGTATAAAGAGCTTTATCTAGGACTGATGAAATGATGAATATGAGGTAGTGCTACACAATGGTGTCATTGTTGATTCTATTATTGCAATTTTTCTACTTTAACTAAAGTACTTTTTACCATATTAACCCATCCATTTAGTGCTTTGATTGAGTGCTTTGAACAATCCGACATACTCACAGTCTGATTCACATCTTAGGGACAATTTATTTAATATTTAATCTAGTCTGGTTTTTCTTTAATTTTTCTATGTGTAAATGTTTAAAATTAGCTCACATGTTAACTAAGGCTCGAAACATCTGAATCTTACAAATATTACAAACATTCTAGCTAAACTACTCAATATTTTTAACTCTCTTGTTCCGTTCCAGGCAGCATCATAACCCCTTTTTAGGACTTCACAGATTGCAGCCCCTCACCAGGCTACAGACAAACACAAATGGAACAAAATATAAGAAAGGACACAATACAACTATGTCTGAGACATAGGTTCCGTAGCAGGGCCTGTAATTACCACAGCCAGGGGCCAGCTCGACTTGCTCTCTTGTGTTCAGTGGGCTGACCTTGACACCTTCACGAGGGCCCTCAGAAACCACAACAGCAAAACGACAATGTCAGCACTGCCCCTTTTCTGGCGCGCTGCACCACCCTCCCCTATGGCAGATAATAGCCTCCATCAGGGGGCAGTATAAGCTGATAATTAGGTGCTTAACTCATGCAAAACTGCAGATCTGATATATAGACCTGACAGGTCACTGGGGAGCAGTTAAAGGAGTGTAGAGCAAGGGTAAAGTATTACAAGGAATGGGAATTAGTGTTGCATATTAATAGTGGACAATATAGAAACCAGTGCCCACAGCCCACATGGCCATCTGGGCTGAGTTATAAAGAGCAACTGGGACTTGGTGGAGGTTAACAAGAGCCTATGTGTGTGTGTGTGTACACCTTTATGTAGATGGGCATGTAGTACACATTGGCAGCCATGCACAGAAGCCTATGTCTAATGTCTTTGGAACATTAAACAAGGAATGCAATCTTGTGATGGGTTAATGGCCATTATGACACTTAAGTGGCTAATCAGATAATATTATAAAGCTCTCTGTCCATCACCCAGTCTGGACCACTGAGACCTCCTGACAGCCCAGATCCCTTCTTCATTTAACATGCACTCTCAAACAGCTATCACTGTTTTACATTGTCATACACCAGGCAGGGTTTCAAAGAAGACATTTCTTTTTGCTCTTTAAGAAGTAAATTTGGCATCTGACCTTTTCAACACGAGATACTTTCACATAAGAAAGTGAGAAAATAGTTTAAAACAGAAGGAAAAACAGTGTAAGCTTAAGCTAATCTTCAATCGCAGCATGTTCACGCCACATAACCTTTAGTTCTGGGGTCAAGAGTCTGCAATAATTTGTTTGAAAGTGAGCTTATTGCATTGTCCAGGCTTCCAGAGGACATCGCTTGCTGCCAGCAGCAGTTTAATGTCATCAAACTGTAATGATTTTATAGAGTTATAATTTCAAGTTTGTCACAACTGATAAAAAAATTGGATCATGATACTTCAGCTGATAGTGGTGTGCACTTGACCACACTGTGTCCTTTCAAGGTGAGGTAGTGGGCGTGCTGCCAGTAACCTCGCTCAGCAGGCAGTAAAAGAAAAAATGTCACGGACTGAAAAATCCATATGTCTTCCACTGATCAGACCAACTATGTCAGCAGGCAGAATACACAGAGTGGCCTCCCAGTCGAAATAACTCTCACACTCCATACATAGTATTAACATTTTATCAAGCTAATGACTGAGAAAACATGAGCTTTAGAGTGTTAATTACAACTATGGTGTGAAGATGGCTACATGCATTAGCTGATAATGCCATCGTCTGAGTAATTGTGTGGTTCCAGGGGTAAAAGTCTAGAAACATGTTTCGGGGATTCGAGTGCATTGATCATTGCTTTGGCTTCTCTTGCAGATTGCAACAGATTTTATTTAGTTGACTGAATGAGGTGTGACACGGAAAACATTTTACATGTCCGTTTTACAGATACCACTGCTTTCCCTGATTGTTGCAATCCCAGTGACACAAGGTGAAATCAGTTTTGTCTCCCAAACCGTGTTCTGCCAAGTCTCGGTTGATGCATGGTATGTTTGCCTGGGTCCAATTTTTTAAATTAGTCCACTCCCCTCGTTGCCTTTTTCATCTGGCTTTGTGACACAAAGCGGCGTTCTCTTAACTGAAAAAGCAATTAGTCCAATGACGGCCTAAAGGGCCCATTATACTCAATCATTGTACTCAATGTCAAATTCCAGTTAGAAAATAATCCATATTTATCTTATTCTGAGCCTTTGTCCACTGTGTGTAACACGCTGTTTTAGCTCTTCCCCCCTTACGGCCACGCCTCTTTAAGCTCCCAATAAAAGGTAAGACATTAAAAGTTTGGGCTCAAATGTAAAACTTTCACAATGTAAGGTGATTTCACATGAACCTCACACTGAGATTTTGAGTTCTAGCATTAGCCCACTTGGTTTCCTCCTTCGTTTCTCCTGCTGTTCAGCTCAATCTTAAGCAATCTTAAGTATTATGACAGTTTGCAGAATCTTCTGGGTCACTACTAATTTAAGCCACCTTCCTGATGAAAATAATGATGATGAATTGGAGAGATGGTTCGTCATAAAATAATCTTGTGAGTTAGTGGATAAGTGCGTGATGACTCTGTCTCATTCATTCAGGATAAGTCTTTTGAGCCAGATCTGAGATGATGCAGCGGCCCTGGTTATAGTAATCCATGACACCGACCCAGATCATTTCTAGCCTGTGAAGCCCTGCAGTTAATACCAAGGGACTGAATAACACTGCATTCATTTAGAGTATAGTATAGTCTGAATCTGAGTCTGAATGCTGACAGTGCAGTATGTTGCTGAACTAAAGAAATGTACTTCAGCTTTCAAATTTAGCAGTAATTATGTTAGTATGGTTGACTTTTATTTACTAAAATCATCCTTTGAAACTTTGTCCATGTTTAGTGTCAGTATCTGTGATTATAAAAAAAAAAGATCATTTATATATAAAGGTAGGAGATAGGCAAGGCAAGACAAGTTTATATAGCACAATTCAACAGCAAGGTGATTCAAAGTGCTTTACAGAGACATTAAAAAACAAAAACAAATAAAAAGCATGAGTTACAATGGGAAAGAAAGAAGTAGTAAATAAAAAGGAACAGTAGATAAACTCAGTCGTTAGATAATCTGTTGCCTTTATCAGGGAACCTGACTGAGAAGAGATTTGATCCGCACTAAGTTACATTTGTGGTATATCCAGTAGATAGTAGATAGTTGTTATTGTGACAAAACAAAAAATCCATCCATCCCTCCATCCATCCATCCATCCATCCAATCTTCTTCCGCTTTATCTGGGGGGCCAGCAGCCTAAGCAGAGAGGCCAAGACCTCCCTCTCCTAGCCAAGGCGTTCCCGGGCCAGCCGAGAGATATAATCTCTCCAGTGTGTCCTGCGTCTGTCCCGGGGCCTCCTATGGCTGAGAAAAATGATAACACTATTGTCCACTTGCTTTAAAGGCATCAGTTAACATAATTAACTCAAGCCAACACATGTCATTGTCCTTACTATGAAAACATGTCAACGTGTATGGGTTTTTTTTGTTGTTGTTGTTTTTTGTTTTGTTTTTTTTCCAGAAAGAGATGTGCATAATCAGAAAACCTCCAGGAAACTTCAGAGAAGCCATGAGAACCTAGCATTACTGAAACACTGATGCACGGAGATGGTTAGAAAGGACTGACGAAACCCTGCAGAGCACTCATGGGCGATAATGACCATCAGCTCTCTGTGTAGTAGAGTGTGGCCTCAAGAGCATATCATGGGGAGAGGACAAGCAGCCAGGCATGCTGAACCATTAAAGGACTGAGCTAGCTGTCAACATTGCTTTGATCCTGGGTTCTACAACGACTAACTCCAAGTCCTTCCACTACTTTACCCCCCCTGGTGTTCATAATCAACATTAATGATGTTTAGCTTTTCCATCAACAGCAGATGCCCGTGTTTCCTTCTTTCTTCCATTAATTTAATCTTCATTATCCACAAAAGCTCTTGTTCTGCCTTGGTGTCTTTCTAATCTCTTAGTGAGTGCTCAAAGGCATAAAGTCATGGCAGTCAAATATGTCATGAATGAGTGTGTCCACAGTGTGAAGAGAAGCCTCTATTGTATTAGCAAATGAACGAGTGACACATGGGACAAGAAACACGTGTGCTTGGAGAAGGGCTGCTTTTGATAATCTTGGAGAGTAATGAAAAAGAGCATTAGCACAAAGGCTAATCAGCCCACCAACCCTCCCAGCAGTGGTTCCACTGAAGCCATTGACCGTGTTCTTGGCTTCATTCAAAAGCAAATGGGATGGAAAAAAAGAGCGGTTTTGTAAAAGCGAGTTTCTGTACAAATAGGCATGAAAAGAGAACAAGGATGTGTTTACTTTATCAGGCTTTCTTTGCACCTCTCACATCTGACTCTGTGCAAGTAAAAAAAGACTTTGAAATTCCACTTTTGTGGAAAATGATGCAGTAACATAATGGATGGAGTGAGATAAACATGAGCCTCCAGGCTGTTCTTTATATTTTTTCCTCATATCAGCACAATCTGTCTTCTGTAAGTTGTGAAAACAATCATTAACTGCCCCCCCTCCCCCCCCTCTCTGGGCTGCTATTAAATGACACTAAATGGCAAATTTAATGAGTACAGGAGAGACAGAGAGAATTGAAGTAGGATACTTGCTGCAAATATAAACAGAAATAAATGCATTTCGGCTGGCAAACATGCAGCATTGTTCAAAGAATTACTGAAACTTTCCTCTAGCTCAAGAGCAAAAGAGCATTACTTCGGTATAATTCATTGAACTTGATTTCTCCACATCATATTGATGATGGTCTCAGTACATATGTCTGTCACTTGATCCCATTAAAGACAAAATACTTGTGATTTTAAAATTATAATGCACTCATGTATGATTACAGCTTACAGCTTTTGCATGAGCAGGCTTCCCACTCTTTTAAAGGCGTGTCTCATTTCAGGATAAAATGTCCTGGGATGAGATTTACAGAGCGCAGCTCTCTGCTCTCCAAAGACAAAATGAAATGTTTTGACTGGGAAGTGTAGGGGGAATTGCCATTTACTTTTCTACCAGTCATGTAATTGATATAGAACCTGTCGTCCCCTGCGGATAATTCAGTCCGACCGACATACTGCTATCGAAGTAGATTAGACTCTAAATTTCAAGACTTCTTAATAGAGAAAGATCAAAGATTTAGTATGTTGGAGATAAACTCAGTGTTTTCATTACAGCATAGAGTTTAGCAGAGTGAGAAGGGTGTTTTATTTCCAAATCTTACTAAAACATACGTCTCATTACATATTTTGATAAATTAAAATGGAAAGGAATGGTTTTAATTCCATAAACCAGTGTAGGACTATAAGCATCAAGCAACCAATCGAGTCTATGTCATATTCTGTGTTATATCATATTAAAAAAAATATTGAAAAAAAATTAATTCAAGAGAACCCAGGCTCTATAGTGTCAGAAAGTGCATACAGCAAGATCCCTGACCAAGAGGCTCAAGGCCAGAACCTTCTTGCTGTAAGGGGACCATGTTAATCACTGCACTGCAGCACATTATCATTAGAGCCTGACCAATGTATCGGTGGGGCTGATGTGCTGACCGATATTATTTGTGTCCCGATCTCAGCATTTATAACAGCCACTAAATGGAAATCAAAAAGTAAAGAAGAAATGGGAGAAACACCCTTCAACCGTGTCATGAGTCTTGATGTTGAAAGTTTGTCCACTATTGGGAACACTGTAACTTCCCCAGACAGAGCACAAACAAGTATAATTTTCATAATATCTTAGCAAGGACTCATAAATAACTACATAAGCTAAATGTTAGATAAATCTGTTCTTGATTATGGTGAATCAAACACAAACATTTTAGCCAGTTACTGTCTCATATCGGTTGAGCTCTAATTATCATTGACCTGAATTACCGGGATATCCCGCTATGTCACTGGGTGAGAAACCAATGAAAACATTTGCACAAAAGAGGCCGATACATTGAATAGTACTTGTCATGAAAACTAAACAGATTTATGCACAGAACCAGTATTTGCAACAGTAAATATTTCATATATTCATATATATTTTCTGTCATATTAAACTTTCCTATATAAGCATTTTGTCCCAATGTTATCCAATCCTTGCTAGAGGCTTATATGATGCAATGCTGCGTGTTTTATTTTGCTGTTTTTTACAACTGCATAGGACTCAAAGTATTTTCCCCAGACAATCATTAGGGTCCACCAGGCCAAAGCTTTGCTCTGCCAGGCAGGAACCCATGCAATGATCTAAGAACACAGCAGGTGCTGACTCTGTAGCAGCAGCACTATAATGCTGCGCAGCCCTTTGGAGAGTAAAAGGATGCAGCAGACACTTTGGGGGAAAATAAAGAAAGGAGGATGAGATCAAATGAAACATTCATTATTGCCCTGCGGAAACTGAGTTGTTGCAGTAACACAATACCAAAGCAATGAAACAAAAAACAGAATAGAAAAGAATGATGGGGAATTGATGTATGGTTGAGCATGGGGTAAACAGGGAAGATTTAATCATCCTGGAGCCGACAGTCTGACTGTGTTACGTTATAGTGAAATGTAAGGCATCACGTCAGGAGCCGTGACGAGGAAAACTGAAACTATCAAATGGTGTTTCATATGCAAACAGTGTTATAATCGGTGCCAATGCTATATTCAAAGCACTGTAATTAAAAAACATACAGTAATTAAAATCCTATTAGTTTTTTCTTTAATGAAGATATTCTATTTAATTGTTGTCGCTCATTAAAAGCACAAGGATAGCGCTATGCATTAACATTTTATTTTTTAATAAAGTTCAGTTTAACTGTTTTTTTTTCCACAAGAAAACTGAGTATAATGATACATTCATCATTTCTTTTCATTTTAACTTCTAAGACCGTATCCAGGTGTTTGAAAGTGCTTTTGTCCTCCTCATTGATTTCAGGTACAAACAAACAAAGTAACACCAAGTAACAAAGTAACCACCCTGTTGTCTGAAAGGTGAAACACAGGGCAAGAAAATTGTTCAAGCTTTCCAAGGTATTTACAAATGACATAATTGCTATCGGCGCAGGAATCACTAAATGGATCCTATATTTTATCAGCTACTTGCTTCTTACCTGAATGATTATGGTTGGGGTAAACGGGCGTGTCATCCCATTTCCATGAAGCATTAGGCCCTTAAATCTGCCCATTACTTTAACTGACTGTTTGGTCTATAAGACATAATAAAATTGTATATATCATTTCCCAGAGTCCATGAACAGATCTTTAGGTAAGGTCAGCACACACAGGTCAGTTAGAAGAATCACTCAACACTGAGACATGATTGCTGTAGCATAAATCTGCAGTGACTGCAATGACTCAGCATCTGTCTGGACCTACAGAGATCCTCTCTACCTGCTACATACTCAATAACTTGTATTTGTGAATGAATAGAGTTGGGATGTTAAGTATTTTTAGGAGTACCAATATTGGGAGATTTCTAAATATCTACTGTAAAAAACAAGATGATAATTAAACCTAAATTCGTATAATATAAAGAGCTTTGAAATCACTAACTATGGCAGACTGTACAGGTCCTTCTCAAAAAATTAGCATATTGTGATAAAGTTCATTATTTTCTGCAATGTACTGATAAACATTAGAGTTTCTATATATTTTAGATTCATTACACACAACTTAAGTAGTTCAAGCCTTAAATTGTTTAATATTGATGATTTTGGCATACAGCTCATGAAAACCCAAAAAAAAAATTAGCATATCATGAAAAGGTTCACTAAACGAGCTATTAACCTAACTCGAAACACCTGCAAAAGACTCCTGAGGCTTTTAAAAACTCCTAGCCTGTTCATTACTCAAAACCTCAATCATGGGTAAGACTGCCGACCTGACTGCTGTCCA
>VUQR01036446.1:0-34642 GCA_015108515.1 Hemichromis elongatus
TTTATTTTCATATTTAGGGTCGTTCTTATGTTAGTGTTTTAGTGCTCTTCCCTCTGTGCCCTCTTCGTGTTGTTGTGTTTGTATTTCCTGTTTTACTTTGAAAGTCTGTGTCAGTTGTCACTATGTTAACTTGTGTATTGCTTCGTCTTGTGGAATTAGTGTCAGCTGTGCTCCCCTTCTGTGTGTCATTACCTGATTACCTTGTGTGTGTATTTATAGTAGGTGTCAGTGTGTGCTCGGTGTCGGATCGTCTGTTTAGTTTACCCCAGTTATTCTCTGCGTCTCTCTGTTCACCGTGCCGTTGTTTCTGGTTAATTCACCCTTTAGTTTTCCCAGTTTAGGTTTATGTTTTATTTTGCTCCTGCCTTTGTTAAAACCTTCTCACTGTAAATAAACTCACTTGCACCTCCCGTCGCTGTCTGCAATTGGATCCTTCTCTCATCTCCACACGACTGCTGCCCCAGTCGTGACAACAAAACTATTTCAATAACCACCAAACAGCTAAAACAGTAAATGATAGCAGGTAAACGGATTCCGCACAAAGACGTAAACACAAAGCGCGGACCCGACGCATCAGAATCAGTGAGATGCCGGCTTTCTTACGCCGTCGGTGCTGAAAGCCGACAGCTCACAGCTTCTGATGCATTGGCAGGTCCCTGCGTTTGTGTTTAAGTCTTTTTTGCGCTAGTTCCTAATGCTGCAGGCTTCATCACTAGGGCTGGGTTTTGATTATCAATTTTTAGATTCAGATGGATTCTAGATTGAATAACGCAATATCGATTCATTAAAATCCTGAATTTATTTTTAAATATAAATGTATTTTGCCCGAAACGCCAGAATCTCAGGTTAAACTTTACAAAATTTCGACAACAATGAGAGCAGGTAGGTGTATTCTGCACAAAGACGTTGTGTGTTATATTCTCAGTTACTTTGGCACAAAGGCATGCGCTTTGATGCTTACACCTCTTATAAAGTCTCACAAGTGTAAGTTCTGATAAATGTTCAGAATTATAATATTTCTGACTGTCTGAGGCAAAAACGAATCAAATCAAATCAGGACCTTACGAATCGGAATGGATTGTAGAAATCGGTGACGATACCCAGCCCTAGTGAGTAGCCTAGGCCCGACAGAAGTGGATGTAGCTGTGGGTAATGAGAAAAGATAAAAAGAACGGTTGATAACTTTTTCTTTAAGGCCTGATCTGTCTGAAATTCATAGCCAGTGCTCAGACACCGAGCCAACAACCTCTGAGCACTGAAAAGCACAGTGTATTTAGAAAACATATTATATGCCGTGATAAATGCACTGCCCAAGTGTCCCCTCTCCCCACTGCCTTTCAGCGGCAGGCAGCGGCGAACAGCTCGTCAGAGGAGGCCGAGATGATGATTAAGTTGCGAAAGAGTGCCAAAGCACTTTTACTGTAACTTATATTTTCTTGTGCTCCAAATAAAGAACTTTGTTTTGACAAGATTGTTAATTAATCATTTACAAATCAATACTGTCTGTATGGACAGCAACATGTAAAACAGTGGGGTTAAGCGATGTGGTTGTAAAATTGTGTGCACCTAAGAAAAAAAGTTAGGTGCACCAGCGCAACCATGGCAAAAACTTCTAGAGCCCTGTATTGGCCCTAAGATTGCTCCATATTCCATATCAACCCATGCAGAACAGTTTTACTTGGCGTTCTTCAAAGAATCTAGTGCCAGCAAACAAGCCCTTATGCCTTGAGCCATGGTATTTATCATAATTGGAATTCATATCCAATTTTGTACCAGTTGTTTCATCTTTGTCAATTTTGTCCCTGGGTTAATTTTGCCTTACATTGATTCCCATCCTCCTGGGCGATTTGCAGCAATCTGTGTCTGATTACACCCTGTGTGATTGATGAGGCACTGTGGCCTCCTGTGCCGTTGGTCTTGTAGTGTAACCGACACAGGTGCTACTACATTATGTAAAGACACCACACAGCATTTAAAACGGTGACCACTTGTCTGAGCATCATTATAAATTCAAAAGCTTTTACATGGGTGAAGTGTGCTCATTGTGACCAACAGGGATGGCTTGGCGAAGCTTTAATCAATGGAAACTGCAATCTTGCTAATGCTTTGTGTTTTTTTATGGAAGCAGAACACACATAAATGTGATGAGTGGAATAGTTTCCATGGTGGATAGCAAAGCTGTGAATTGTGATCCCAAAGATGCATTTTATCGTTAATTGAAATGTGGGAGGTGGGAATATAAAAGGTCCATATCAAATATTTATGCTCTGAATTAGCTTCTTTTCAAATGTGAATGAGATCATTACATAAAATATGCATGAGATGATAGGTCATTAGGAAGCAACTTAGACCATTTTTAGCATACTAGGAAAATACAGTGAAACAGAGATGCTCAGAGCAAATCATTACTGAAAACAAATTGTAGTGAGCATAGGATATGATCGATTAATTAAAGCTTAACATGCAATATGTGTATGTATTTATTTAAACTGTATTCTGCTGTTATTTAATCTTTGACACAAAGCCCATGAGATTTCATTTACACCCACCTACCAGATAACAGTAGGTACTAATACCAGAGAAGTGCTCCTCAAATGATGGACATCTGAGAAAAGTAAGAAAAGGTAATCTCAGAAAATGTACTTCTCATGAAGCCAATATTCCACTGATACCACACGGCTCACTGACAGGGGAAGAAAATGTGTCACTGTGGTTAGAACAGGTGATTTTTCTAATTGTTTAGAAGCAACTCAAGTACAAGCCTGATTATGAAAATAACAAATGAATGCAGTGATTTATGAATCACATATTTTTATAGGAGCATATTTACATGACATTAAAGTTACAGATGGCAATTTAGCAATTTTTAAAATAGTACTACTCCTGAATTTTATCTATCTGATGCAAAAAGGGCTGAAGACTGTTGATTAAAAAAAACCTAAATTTACAATTAATGAGTTTGACTGTGGAAGAAGTTACAGATGGGTTAATGATGGGGGTTGAATTACATCAGGGTTCAGCTGTACACCTTCTTTGCTAAAGGTGTACCTGACTATGATGTTTGCAGACGACACTGTAATCTATAATAAAAATAAGAAGCCGAAGGAAGGAAGAATGCTCTGGAGAAAAGTGGAATGCAGGTGGGTGAATGAGACAGAGACAAGTGGGAAAATGAACATGCAAGGAGTAAAGAGTTTTATAGTGAAGGCTCTTGTTTGCAATGCTGTGGTTTCGGAAAAAGACGAAACAGCCAGGTTGCTGGACTAGCCACTCCTGTGTCAGCGCAGAGCAGGCATACTTTGCTCCCCCTCCTCCCTCTTGTGTTTAGATGTTGCGCCGTCACTTGACATGACTTCAATGGTTTGGGGGTTGTTAAGTTGTTTACATATTATTTATATTTTCACCAGTTGTTTTTGTTGTTGAGAATATGAATTCTAATGTTTGTATTATAGTTTCTCAACAGTACTTGTTTTAATTTGTTTAATGGTTTGCAAACATCCAGCAGCAGCCCCTAAGCTGGTCCGGTGGCCACCCATGTGCGCAGCAGGTGTGGAAGTGAGCCGGGATTCACAGGCAGCTGGGCAGGCGGCCAGCACGCAGGACCACGCAGCGTGCTGGCCTCTGTTGGAAGAGAGGCCAGACTGGACAGCACGCCGCCCTCAACTGGGCGACACAATTAATATTAGACATGGACATGAATATTGTAAACTCAAGCTCTTTTAATTTATATATATAAAAAAAGCATTTAAACCACATTTGCATTTACCATGTTATTTCAAGTACGAAACTACATTTTCAAAATGGTATTGTCTTTAAATACTAATAATAAACATTTTAACATGAAGTGCAGTTTTTCTTCTTTAAAAATAAGGCACAAACATAAAAGGTTATTTTAAGAGCTTCAGCTTTAAGCTCTGAATAACCTTAGCCAAAATGATTTTGTGCATTAGGCTAAAACAGTGTCATCATCGAACATTTTAGTGCAAAAAATAACAAACCGATTGGAATGAATACCTCCATGCTTATTTACTGTCTGTCTATTTTAGCCAGTTACAAACTAGCCTGTTTACATTTTCAGAGCTCAAGGCAGCTCTCTTTTTTGTTACTATGTGACCTACAAGTGGGACAGAAGTGGCAGGACTAATTAAATACTTTCAGGCCAGGACAGACAGCTGTGGGTGGGTCCCTGCTTGACCTGACCACCACTGCAGTGGGCAGTCAGTCTCACTGATGCTGGATTCTGCTCTGCACAAACTCAGGGCCCTGTTACACAGGGCTTCATCTGAATCTGTAGCATATTTTCTAACCCCCTTTCTTCTACCACTGATAGCAGTCTATAGTCCAGAGCAATCTAATTTATGAGAAAATTTGTAAGTTTGTCTTATGTTGACTTATTAATTTTGGTCCTGAAGCAATCATTTCATGCTGCTGACACCTTTTGTTGGTACATGAACAACTATCACTAACAGCTCCCACAGTTTCTGTCCTCCCTGCAACATGTTTTGCCTTTAGATGGTACTATAAAGTTGAAGTGCTTTTTTGGTATGCAAACTGCTTTTTGCAAAGTTTGCAGAAAATTACGCTTTTATCAAGGCTTTGGGTAGTTTTTTTAAATGAAATTTGATGTGTTAATTTTTTTAATGCGTTATTTTTTTTTTTATTAATTAATTGCAACTAACACATTAAATTCTCAGAGCAAGAGAGAGAGAGAGAGAGAGAGAAGTGATGCTAGAGCATAAATGATCCAATCAGTAGATAGGTCGTGTGACTGCATGTAGCAAATTTCTTGACAGTCCATGTAAACCTTTGAAGCTGTCTAGATTGACTGGAACACTGTCTGCCATCCTTAAAACAGTAAAGTTTACTACGCTAGCTTATAAAACACTGACTAAATTCTCTACAGAATCAGGTGCGTCTCAATATTTGGTGAGACAGACATAAAAACAATGACTGCTCAGCTGGCTTTAAGGTCACAACAGCAACCCCAAGAGGCCCGAGGCACTCTGATGTGAGTTGAAAGTCCTTTATTAAAACACGAGGGACCAATGTCTTTCAGTTGCCCTGACAAAGAGCCTCTTGAGTCCCAATACAGTGGTTCCTCATACTTCAATAAAAGCCTATTACAGATCAGTGCCACAGATCTCTTGGGAGTTCCAGCCACAGGGTCAGGGGCTAAATGTAAGTTGTGGAGGGTTTATCTCTATAATTCTGCTCTTGGTTTCCATTCTGTGGTGTACCCAGACAATTTTGTAAGAAAAAGAAAGGTATTAACTATGGAGTTAATCTCATATACATAACATGGGTCTGCAGATTTGCTAACAATGATGATAGAGGACTCTTAAATCAAGGTGATCATCCTAGGCTCACGGACACTTGTGAAGTAACTGTGGGTTGATGGAGATGTGACCTCACTGAGTAGCGCCCTGGTGTCATGTCCTATATTGTGAGGTTAAGGTTCTTAAAGTCAGTTTTCTGCAAGGAATTAATAATAAAGATTGCTTTTTAGGTCTACACATTTACTACCTTTAACCTTCATTAGTTGACCTTCATTAAAGGAAAATTCAGGCTCAAAGCATTTTTACACTGTTAGAAAGTCTTTGATTTTCTTTTTAATTGGATGTTTTCTACTTCTGCTTACTTTCTGTCATACATAACAAAAAATAGATGGTGGTAGATGTTAATACTAAACCATGGCATTTAAAAACATTTTGAAAAACACTTTTTAAAAAATATATGAAAAATCAATATCAAGATATGAGAACTTAGATTTAGAATAAATAACTCTACAATAATCCAAGGAGGTTGGAAAGAAAAACGTCTGGACTTCTTTAAGTTTCCTTGAAGATGTTTCACCTCTCATCCGAAAAGCTTCTTCAGTTCTAGGAGCAATTGGTCGCGAGAAAATCTAGGAAATCTGTGACTTTTTACCAATTGCTCTCTCAGATGAGAGGTGAAACATCTTCAAAGAAACTTAAAGAAGTCCAGACGCTTTTCTTTCCAACCTCCTTAGACTACGATGACCTGGATGACTGAGAACCTTCACAAACTACTCGACACTAACATTGGCCTGAGTAGACCAGAATGTAATTCTGCAGCATCGATATGTTGATGTATTGTTGTTGGTGAGCATGTTACAACAACTGTTGTGTTTTGTTTTACCCAGTTACACAAAATTCTCACTCTCAGCTTTCAAGTTGACATCCGTCACATGACTAGACTACTGTAACCCACTCACTCTATTCATGAAAAAGCGAACACCACCTTTCCCAGCTTTAGTTAATTCAAAGTGCCACTACCTGAAAGCTCACCATCTCAAATGAAGGATTAGATTCTACATCGCCAATTCCAATTTCATTACACCACAGACGAGTAGATTTTAAAATTTCCATTATTGCTTTATAAGGCCCAGATGCAAAGGCCTCAGAGCAGATCCATTAATGTTTAAGCCCATATGTGACTAAGTGCAGGCTGACATCTGCAGGTAGGTCTTATGTGAGGTTCTGAGATCTAAACTTAAAGGCAGGGAGGATCCTTTCTTAAGAATTCTCTGTCTCATTTGCTTTTCAAGAAAATCCACTTTTAAACTACTGTGCTATAATTCTTGGCATTATATATGTGTACCAATTCATTCTATATTTGTATTTTTTTACTGACCACACATACAGACTGAACAAACTGCAACTCACATAACCACCAGACAGCATTTAGAGTAACTGATGGAAAACTGGCATTGTTTCCAACAATGATGAACTTGTCAACCTCACAAGAAAACATTTTTTACTTTCTTCGCACAGTCCAAAAACAATCCACTGAAGGTTTTCTTATATATTCTGTTGCTTAACTACATGTTTATTATGCTTATTTTTTTTACTATTATTACTATTATTAGTACTTTTTACTATTAATGCAATTTCTGGTGCTGGATGTTTTGCTTATGGCTTTGTAGTCTGGTTGATATGGGCTGAGGTTAAGCTTCATGCAGGCATTGAGACTTCCATCTCTTAAACGTGGTTGGTCATAATGTTCTTTACATGTAATAAAGACTGCTCACATGCATACATAAAGCCAAACAATGTCAGTAATGCAACTCGTATGCTGCAGTGTGCGATATGTGACGGGAAGCGTGTTCCGAGTTTTGACAATGAGCTGGTCCGTGAGTTGAAGTTTTTTCATTTCTCCCCACTTGTGTTTGCTTGCCAACTCTGCTTGCTGTCAAATCTTTCCAAATCTTCATTCAGTGACTTGAACTTATTCAGCCACATGTCTGAGGCGTTCAGGTTAGCTTGTAGCTCAAAATCTCTGACGGAGACACCGGGGATTTAACTCAGGTCAGCGCTGTCCACTGCACACTCATGTGGATAGGTGATGAACTTAAAAAGACAAAGGCACACTTTGAATGACTGCAAGAGATTAGATGTGAAGCCTGCTAGTAGCTGAAAATCAAGCTCTTGAGCAGGGTCACTTGCTGTGCGTGTATCTTTAAACTCTCCCAGTTTTTCAAAGTTTTGTAACCGACCTGTTTAAATGTCAGCGATAAAGGGTTTAGGCTAGCTAGGGATAAGACTGTATTTCCAACGCCTTGCATTTTCACATTGAGCTGGTTCAGATGTTCAGTTAAGTCCACAAGATAGTAGAACTTACGGAGCCACTCAGGGTTAACTAACTCAGGATGCTCGATGTTTTTCATTTCAAGAAAAAAAAAGAGATTTTGCTTAGACAAGGTGCGAAACAGCTGAGCACCTTCCCTCTTGACAACCATTGCACATTGCTGTGCAGAAGCAGACCAGGCGAATTATTCCCAACTTCATCCAGCAGTGTTTTAAACTGGAAAACCTTTAAAGCTGGGGAAACAATAACATTGACCACCTGAATGACCAGCGACATCACCTCACTAAGCAGCACATTTGTTGACTCATCCAAAGCGATAGAAAAGAATTATGGTGCATGTCCTTCAATTGTGTTGCCTCAATTTGATTTGACATTATGATGGTATGATCATGAACAGTTCTTGCCAACAGAGGCATGTCTTTTATTCGTTTGATTATCATGTCTTTATCCGAAAAGTCGTCAAAAGGTTCACTGGCAACATCAAGCATTAAGGTTTCCATGGCTTTCCATTTCTTATAACTGCTAAAGCACCAGCAAAGCTAGCCAACTTCCAGGCACCTTGTTGGGTCCAAACACAGAGTTGATGCTGACTAGCTTGCACTCTGCACAGTAGCTCTTGGCATGCTTTCTTCCTGCTTTCCCCTGCAGGATACTTTGATGCAAATTTAGTATGACGTGTGTTGAAGTGCCGCTTTATATTTTTTTATTGCATATTAGACACACTGCAGAACCTGCTCTCTCCACAAAGGCAAATTTTTCCATTCTTGCTGAAAAGTACGATACTCCTCGTGTTTTTTTCTTTTAGCCATCTTCTTCAATAAAAGGGTTTCTGCAAATAGCTAGCTGACTACTTGATTAAAAGGAGGGAAGTTTACTTTCTGACCTCAAAACGACCCGTGTACGTTACACATTATCCAATAAAATTTTGGTGTTGTCCCAGAGGACAGCTGTGATTGGCTCCAGCAACCCGCAACCATGAACATAAGCGGTAGGAAATGAATGGATTGAAATACATGAGAATGTTTTATTTTTTTAACATTATTATTATTATTTTTTAAAGACTTTTTTGTGGGCCAGATGCAGCCATCATAGTGTGCTATAGAGGATGCAAAATGACCACTGTCTTCTGATGTATTCTATTATATTTTTAATTTTACTTTCATGTTAGTGGTAGTAAGCATTACTGTTTGCCTCATTGTTCATACCACAGGAAGTACTTTATTTTCAGAGTGTCTGGACTGCACAACACTCATTGCTGCATTTTTTTTCAGTTCCTACTATGGAGTAGGCATTATTTCAGAAAAAGAAAACTCTGAGTGACATAGGTGTGCTGTGACCCGTGAAACACACCTGCAGTACTGGTTACTGCAGTAAGATCAATTATTCTTTAAATTTATCTACATAAAACAACTAAAGAGAGCTGGGAAAAGCTCCACCCCTCGGGACTCCTAAGCTGGGAAAACACAGACAAGTAAGCTTATAGTCAAGTCCAGTCTTTATTGTGCTTATGTGAAATGTGATAGAGCAAGAAAATGCTCTATCATTGTGTTTTAAGCGGTGTTTTGGTACTTTGGAAGGTGCGCAGTTAGAGGTGAAACCTTGGCTCATGTATGCCTGTAAGTTTCCATGGTGTATTATAATCTTACTATGTGATTTGTGATGCATATATTATGTGAGTATACCGACTTACTGTTTTAGCTGTGTGGCTATGACTCATTTCTTTATGCATGATGCTAACAAATATGTATTAGCAGGGATGTGTTTTGCTAACTTGTTTTGAGGAATAATGCTAGATCACTGAATGTTTTGTTTGATTTAGGCTACTTTGAGATCTATACTCTTGCTGTTTGACATTGAAAGTCCATCTCAACTAATACATTATGTATGCTCAGTGAGTGGGAAGATAATAATCTGGTTTTGTTGTGTTTATTTAGTCTGACAAACAACAGAAAAGGAAGAAAAATTCATAAAACATACCTTGTATAAAAAACTTAGAGTAACTTGCCATTGTTAACTGCAGATGCAAACCAAAGTAAAGAAGAATCTGTTTAGAGAAATTCTCTTCTTATTCTGTTCACTGTCTGTCTAACTAGATTTAAATCAAGTCTACAACTAGTGAGTGCAGAACAGGTAAACATGGTTCAGTCTCAAGAGGTTGGGACATATAGCTGCCATTAAAATCAAAATTACCATATTTTGTTTAAACATATGATATGTTTTCTATGTTCTGTTGTGAGTAAATAATAGTTTTTTTTATATGGGCTTATGAGATTTGCAAATCAGAATTGGGTTCACGATGGCCTAGTAAATAGGACTGTTATAATGGATTCAGTAACTGACTGTGGATATTTTCTGGAAGCAGTGTGTACCAGAGCAGACAAGTACATAACAAGCACAGTGAAGTAACAGTAGGAAAGATTTATTTTTGTGGCACATAAAACACCCAATTTTTATTTATTTTTTATTGTTAATTAAAACCCTAAAGCTACAAATACAAGACATCCACATGCTTTTGGGCTCATGCTGTGATCAAGAAATCAAGACGTGAACAACTATACGTAAATAAAACTCTTTCTAATCCATTAAACCTTTAGGGTTAACTCTGACACTGTATGCCTTGATTGCCAACACTTGAAAGAAAAAAAAAAAGAGCTAAAAATCACATACTCTGATGGCATAGGGTTAGGGAGGGGTTTGGGTGATTATTATAATCATTAATCAGTGTCTAGTTTAAACATTGGCACACATCTGAGAAACTGCAAGAATTTCTTCATGTTTCATTTTAACAAGAACATATTCATAAACACATTCAGACTCTGCAAGCAAATTATGTCCTGCTATGCACTCCGTCTGCACCAGAACACGGCTGTGCGTCACTCAATAGCTTCCTGAAGCCTCAGTTTGCTTAAAAAAAGTGTTTTTTTGCTCAAAAACCCACATGGCCATTAATATCCTCTAACAGCAGTTAACAGAAAGTCCATCGACCCAGTCTTATACTCTTATAATCCCATCAGAACCGAAATTATAATAATAAATTATTAAAAATGATTCTTTTTTCGAAGTATCAAAAATCAGACCTGAAGTTTTTTTGACACCTGTGTGACACACTAACAAACAAATGAGAAAACAATCTGTGCTGATTTGATTGCTTGAAGGAAAACCGTACATGCTCTTTCATAATTACATACGACTGTTACAATTACTCAAAATTCAAATTGCTTGCAAATTTAGATTTGGCTGATTTTTTAAATCACTCTCTAAAAAAAGACAATAGTGTTTTTTTGTGTTGAGACTGAATGGGAATGTTACGTTTTTTAAGTACTTTCTTTTCCTGAGCAACGCGATGGTCAACAAATCACAGACATTTATCAAAGGAGTAGTACTCTTTTTAGACAGCAAACGTCTGTGTTAAGAGGTATAGAAGAGTGTAAATGTTCTAGGGATGTAAGCGCATTCTATTTAGCATGCATTTTTCATGTTGGCATCAAACTGCATCATGATTGGCAGGATGTGAATAGTAAGGCAGCTCCAATAGCTGTCATGTATCATAATAAAGTGTTATGTATCCAAGAAGCGTGCAAGATGAACTGAAAACAAATTTATATGAGCACCATTTAAGTGTAATTGTATCCATCTAAAAAAAATGCAAGTAGCAATTTATATGTAAACTGTGCTTTTAACATTTTTGTTTGTCTAACAATGTCAATTTGCGGTCTACAGACATAGTAAAGGCAAAAGGCACATATTTTTGTTTTTTATAGCAAAAGGTTACAGTAGCCATATAATTCCATTAAATACAATCACATTTGACCCTAAGCACCCCTCCCCCCACACACACCCCTTCAAACAGTTGCTGCAGCTCCTGTTAAAAGTTAGGTTTTCCTTCCCACTGTTGCTAAGTGCTTGCTCAAAAATGTTTTGTTTTTTTTAGCGTTTTCTCTCTGTTATTGAAGAGTCTTACAATATAAAGTGCCTTGAAGCAACTCTTGTTCTGATTTGCTGTAATACAAATGAAATGTATTTGAATTAATTAGTTCATTGTTTTATGTGTAAGAGTGAGTGCATTGATATGAACAAATGTCTTGTCTACTCAGTCCTTTCTAGTACTGAATAGTAAAAAAGAAAAGGAAAAATACTTATGTGTTTATTGAGCTTATGTATATTATTTAAAATAGCTTTTATTTCACCGTATGTAAAAAAATACTGGGACTGGTAATCACTGAGGAGTAGTGAAAAAATGTGGAGAGCAGATATGGAGAATGCTCACATTCAAAATAAAAGTTTTACCTTATTGGTGATATAAATTAAAGTATTTTTCTAAATTTATGTAGCAGGTTGGAAAAGGCTACATGTTTATTTTTGTAAGAAAACCAAATATTCCCTTATTTTTTGTTTATTATTGTGACTTATTTTGACAATGTTATGTGTTGCCATACCAAGGTTATACCTCATTATGTCAGTAGATGGTGCTCTTGCACTGCTGTGGAACTACGAGAGAGACTCTAGCTACAGGCCCTGAGCATGTGCAGCTCAGAAATAAATGAGCTCCGCCCTGAGCAAGACGATAACTTCGGTGTCCTCTCTATTAATCCACAGGTATTGGCAAACAAACTTTTATGTTACCGAAATGGTTCTGAATGTCATATTAGTTAAGTAACAACTGTTCGGCCATATTTTGAGATGATTGTGATGATGTCGTTTTATGATATTTGATCATAATGAGCGTTAGTGCATCATCGGCATAATGCTTTTATGTTACGTAGCGCTATATGTATATGCCATGATAGTAGCATCTTGCAACTTCAGAAAATGTGTTGTAGTGTTTGTTTTAGCCAAGTAGTACTAAGTACATGTGTTAAGGGGAAAGCTGTTAGTTGGTGAAACAACATTTGCCATAATCTGCCGCCATGTTGTGTTGTGTTCACGGGACGCACGGTTCAAAAGTAATAGCGTATATGGCGCAAATGTGGGGAAAGGTTGTTTGAATGTGAGAGGGGTTATTTTGGGTTATGTTGTTATGCGTAAGCCGTGAGTATTTTGTTTAAGTTGTTATAATATAAATTTATTTTGAATTAATTTGTATTTATGTTGCTTTTGAGAGAATGCTTTTTGTTATTTTATTTTTGTTTATGAAATCTGTTATTTAATTGGAAGAACGCATGGTTTAAGTGTGATTTGTATTGTGTATATGTCAGAAATAAATGAGCTCCGGCCTGAGCAAGACGCTAACTTCGGTGTCCTCTCTATTAATCCACAGTTTGTTCATACTTGGCTACGCAGTGCTCTCTAGCCTGTGTACCACTTGCTGTCGGTCCAGATTCCCCTAGGTCTGTTGCCAGTAACAACTAGGGGCTTGTCCGGGATCGTCTAGTGGATTTTCATGGATGCTAAACGTAATCGTTACACCCGGTAAAGCAGCGACACTGACCATTTTATTAAAGATGAAAGAATTTTGACAGTTTTTCAACTATCAGTGATACCGCAGTGACCATTTAACTTAGGGACCTGCAGTGGAGTTTTGGGCCCAGACACAACCAATGATGTCAGACTTAAAGACCAGATACGACAGCAAAATGCTGTAGATACAGAAGAGAAATGAGAGCAAATAGATTAGTTAAATGGAAAAATTCACTTTTATGTTTTTTAATTTTTCTTTCCATTGTTATTTAATAATGAACACCAGGTAGGTACATTTACAGATGTATGTATTATCAGCAAAGGTTGTGGTTGTGTGAATGTTGAAAAAAAGTTTTGGAAAAAAGTTTTTTTTTAAGGAATTTGCATCAAATTGTTAACCAGCTTTGGCTTGTCCACAGACCTTTATCCTTTATGCAGTAAAGCGTGAGCTGCATGCGGGTATACAGCGCATGCTCACTTCTTGAATGGGATTTTCACCAAATGAATAATAGTTGTCACAGCAATGCCTCACTGCACAATAATGCTGCAGTCAATCATGTTACAGTGTAGCATGTAATGTTTCTGTGCATAGAAACTTGTCTTCCCCAGCTTTATCCTCCCAAGCAACATTAAGCATAAAATGCAGCAGTGTGAGGAAAAGTGCAGCATTAATGTCCTTTCCCTCGTCATCGTGTATTCGACAATCTACACAGCTCAAACAAATACAAACAAAGTGAGTAGAACAGCAACACAGTCAGAACACACAGAAAGGTCTTCCATCTCCTACACTAGTCACTGTTGCCAGCAAGTATTAGAGTGAGAAAGTAGAAACACTACAGTTTTGAACCGTCCTTATTCAGAAAATTATAGCAAGCAAATAAATGTGGAGGCACAGCTACAGTGCTTTAATGTTGAGCTAGTTTTTTTTATTAGTTTTATATAATCTTGTATCAATGTTACCTATAAGAGTTCAAAAAAGTACACTGTCTTGTATGTACACTTTTATATGTAAGCTTCTAACGAAAATAAGTCTAAATGAAAGGGAGGAAAAGTTAGATTGAAGAATCTAACAAGAAAACACAATAGCACCAGACAGAAAAAAAACACTAGTATTTCATTCAGCTGTAGTATGAAACACATCTTAATCCACACCGTCACACCTAAAAAACCCGATATACCTAATTGATATAGATTTCACACAACTGGCTGCTGGGGCGGAACAGTCAAAGATCATCATCGTTGCTCAATGCTGCAGCCACCTCTGTAATGTGTTTTCAACCGATCCTCATTCTGCTGAGGTTACGACCATGAAAGGGCCCTTGAGTCAGACCCTGACCCATTGGGTCCACAGCTGAATGACTACGCATCCCTGAGGCGTGTGACTTGAATTCTGATTAGAAACAGGCTAACCTTCACTGCCATCCAAAAGTAAAAAAGATCCAGTTAGCCAACAAGATGCACACAAGCAAGGTACTGAAGAGGGCTTTCCTAGTTTCTAGAAACTCTAGTGCATTTCAAACATTAAACCAGAGCATAAATTTAGCACTCAAGTCAAGGTCCTTCATGGATAGTACCTCTAATGATCCAGTGAAGGATGTGCTGAATGTCTGTGACTCAGTTCCATTACTTTCAGTTTAAGGGCCAGGTATGTAAGCTCATATTCATATTCTACTCCACTAGGCTTATTTTTCCCTTGTTGGATTTCAAATATAAACTTTTATCCAAAACATAAAATTGCTTGTAAAATATTGTCCATTGCTAAAGATTATACAACTACAAAAGATTTTTATGCATTACTTGTTACTGCAGAGCATTTTCTGATTTCAAATGGACCCTACATATGGCACAATTTCAGCAAATTTGTGGCATTTTTGACCCCGCCACCCCCACCCCATTAAAGAAAAAAAAAAAAGAAAATTCAACTTACTCATACATTGTACATCTGGATTCAGGTTTCTCCCCTAAACTAATATTAGTAAAGAATTAAAAACCAGAATAATAGTACCTCAACAAATAATTGATCAAATTTCAAAAAGCTATCTTTATACGCATACAGGCAAACTTCTAGTGTCAATACGTTTGTAGGATGAACATGACTGAGAGTGTGGCAACTTGATAGCAATGACAAGAAGAAACAGTAATAGAAGGGCAAAAGTGCTACCGTACCTTAACGCAACTCATACGTGAACAGTAGGTTTTGCAAGTCAGGGGAAAAATACATGCTTCAGGGCTGTACAGGTATAAAAGAAGTGGAAAAATAAACAGTCTCAATCTCTGAGAAACTCTGAGCTCCTTCATATATAATATCCTGGTAGATAAGATAAAAAATATATTTTTATATTTTATAAAAATTCTTTATCCATTCTTTGGGATTTTCTTAATGACTCAGTTTCAAGATATGAGTGAAAATTTTGGACAGGTAAAATAGATTTCAGAGTGACAGGACATGGTGCTACTGAATCTTTGAGTTTATTTATCCTTTTCTGTGTTTTATTTGCATCTATTTTAAAGAGTGAGTATAAACACAAAAAAATATGTTATTTTATATGCTGGAATATGCAGAAAATAGGTTTACAGTGGTCCCTCATTTATCGAAGGACTTACGTTCTAAAAATTACCTGCAATAGGTGAAGGTCCCTGAAGCAGCCAACTTTATTTTTTACAATTATTATATTTGTTTTAAGGCTGCAAAACCCCTCACTACATGCTTTATACACTTTTCTCAGACACGAATGAACATTTTTACCCTTTTCTCTTTTGTTTAAACACTATTAAAGTTCAAACCTTCGTAGAAAAAAAGTCCAGTATTATAGAATGAAAACAAAGACACCCGCGCTTGGCTTTGGTGGTGCAAAACGTTTGGTCGAGATTGTTGTGTTTATTGGGGAGAAAACTTACAAACATACAATACAGCACTTCAGAGTCACACTGCTAGCGATCAATGATTTATGTAAACTTGACAAGCTGAACTCATTCTGTAGTATACAAGGAGACACGACACGAGATGCAATCAGAACGCAGAAAACAATGCGCTGTAAAAAAAAAAAAAAAGCAGTATGCAAAATTGCACAAAAAAAAGAAAGTTGTTTTGTTTTTTTTGCTGTTACATAATCTACGGTTATGATACCACTTGTTAATTATGTTTAAGAAAAAGAAGCAATCACTGGCCAAATCCTTTTGCATCAACCACTGAAAGATGTTTACAAAACAGCATGTTTCCCCCTGTTCTCCTAGCTTTCCCGTCTTCCTGCCACTGTTCTATCTCAGTAAAGGCTAAAAATCACCCAACAGATTTTTTTTTGTCTTCTCCTTATCACTTTCCCTTGACCTTGCTAGAAAAGATGTGAATAAGAACTCATGCAGACTTAGAAAAAGAGACCCTCTGTGCTTTCTGACCACACTCCTGCTTAGTCAACTTACTCAACAGTGATGGGGAAAGAGATGATGATGAGATATCTATTGGTTTATTTCAGGGTTTTTTTTGGTCTTAAGCAAATCTATTTGGCTGAGATTAAATTTAAGTCTCACTGGAGCACCATCAGTGTAGTTTGAAATGAATAATTTTTTACCCATAGAAGAAACATCTGAACTAGCATGTTGATGCTGTTTATGCATATCCTGAAGAGTATCAACAAGCCTGCTCCAGAAATGATCAAATTAACTTCTTTTTATATTTAATTGTATTCTAAACACCAGTTTACTATACCCCAAGGACCCCAAAGCACTTTACACTTCAGTCATCCACCCATTCACACACACTGGTGATGGCAAGCTACATTGTAGCCACAGCTGCCCTGGGGCGCACTGACAGAGGCGAGGCTGCCGGACACTGGCGCCACCGGTCCCTCTGACCACCACCAGTAGGCAACGGGTGAAGTGTCTTGCCCAAGGACACAACGACCGAGACTGTCAGAGCCGGGGCCGGAGCCGAACTGCTAACTCTTTGAGCCACAATCGCTCTTTACTGAGCAGTGAAATCAGTACAGTGCCTATGATCTTTAAAAATAATTTCACATGGCCCTTTTATGGCACAGCAAATTGCTGGACTAATTATAACACTATATTTATATATATAATAATGGAACATAAGCTAATGTTTCACCGTGAGCTGTGTCCTTGTTTAAAAGTCTGGGCTCTTAAGTGTACTTCACAAGTAGGAACTATTGAGTATGCAAGTACAAATTCTGTGCACCTTTATTCAGAAATGCCAACTCAAACACTCCATATCAAAGCAATAGTTTTGACTAGATCAGCATCAGGTGATTGACTGGTGAGGTTGACTGATAGAATAAATTTATGATAGACAGCACCATAGACAACATGAAATAAGTTATTAAAAGTAAAATCAATTCAAGCACAGAAAGCAGGAGAGAAGCAAAAAGATGTACTTTTAGCTACAAACTATTTTTAAATTAAATACACACTGGTTTCCCTGCTCTTGTGGGGACATTGCTATTTGGAAATAAAACCTAATAGCCACAGAGCATATAAAATATGGACACTGTTGCTGTGACACTATCCAGTGATATGACAAGTGTTGCTATGAAACCTTCGGAGATGAGTGTGTTTGTCATCACCGGCTTGATGTTTTGATGAGTGAGGGTCGAAATTGCCTGACCCGCATCCTTATTGTCTAACCACCTCCTAACTAATTCAGTCAGAAGTCACTAACCAATAAGTATAACACAATATTTAACACAAATTTTACAATAAACAATAATATTTTATTAATTAATATAAATACTGTATACCAGAAGTGCATGATATGGACTTGTGCTAGTGCTGGCTAATTTTAGCCATAGCCTCATATTGTGCCACTTTAAATTGTTTTGCCTTCTTTTTGTGATTCCTTGCAGCTTCATTCCCAGTTGACCTTTTCTTCCATTAAACACATTTTAACATTTAAAAAAAACCCTGTCGTTGTAATAGTAAAACATGGATTTTTTCCACACCCCAAGATTATTGTGGACCTGCAATTAGAGGCACCTCCTGATTTTTTTCATAGGGGTAACCATATGAGGGCTACAAAAAATATTAGGGTGGCAGACCAAAAACAGACTTTCCAATTTTATTATGCTGTTGTCAAATAAAGTTACTTGAAAAACATGTCAGATAGATACACCAATGATCTGTCCAGGGACCATTAGTTACATTATTACCAACACAGGACAGTCTTATCAGTTCAGTGTTTTCTGAACAGTGGGCTTTAGTTTAAAAACAATTCAACTAAAATGAACTTGTGTTTGGGAAAACTGCTGTGTGGCTATAGATTTTATAAACTTTTTAAACACCCCAGTTTAATAAGCACCCAGACTACTTAAAAACAAGACCAACTGGCAACTAAATCGTCACCAGGAGTAAGCAGGAGTCCAGTGTTAAAAGAACAGAATGTCCCCTTTCATGTTGTTTTTGGTGAATTGAAGAGTAGGCTCCATCAGAGGGCTTCCAGGAAAAAAGAAAAAGACCAGGGAAAAAGTCTAAGTGATAAAGCACTGGCAAGGGAACAGCAGCCCTAGACTGTAGCACTAAACCATGTAGAGTGGGGAGGGTCAGTCGCTTTCACTGACAGGGTACTCACATTTGCCAGCTCTCACAACTATATTGCAGTGAGCTACAACCACTTTTGAAAAGGGGATTTACTTTGAATATGTGGGTATTCACAGGTGTTATTCTGTCATTTCTGAAGGCTCAGGCAGAATTAAATGGAAACGCAAAAGAAAAAGAAAAATACATTTCATCCATTTGCTGGTCCTGCAGAGCTCTGAGTCTAAGCAGATTTTCAGAAGCTCCTCTAATCATTTGGTGCAGGATGTGGGCAAAGCTTGGAAACAACCCAAAACCAAATGTGTTCAGTAAACAGGAAGGGAATGAAATGACAGTGTTGTTTTTATGCTGGGCTCCCTATTGTAAAATTGATTTTGTAATCAATCCTGTTTATTAGAATGCTAAAAACATGTCATCAGGACATTGAGGCGGTAATTAAAGACCAATGGGAATCTTTACCTTGCTTGAGGGCACTTCCTGTTACACTAACTTGACATGAATTTGACTGAAAGTGCAAATTACGCCATGAAAGAGAAATAAATAAATATCATCCAAGAACAAAAAAATATATAGAAAGTTTAACATCAAGAATGCAATTTTTCACTTTCTGTCTAAAAGAAAAGCACTCCTGTGCAAAATTTTTCTTTTACCTTATTTTTTTTTCTACATAGTGTTTTTCAAAAGATGTGATTTTTAGGTCATTCTGAGGTTTCAATTTATTTCTCAGTAGCTGTAGTTTTCAAATTTACTTGTTTATCCTCAACATTATTACTGTAGAAAGCAATTTGTTAAACCAAAGCCTAAGCCTTTACCAAAGCTTTAGCACCTAGCCACTTTGGAGACTGATTAAAAAAGCAAAATATATTTAAATTTAAATATTTTAATTTGGTTAACTCTAAACAAATTTAAATAATTGAATCGGACCTCTCAAACGTATCAACAATGATCCCCTAGGAAAACTGAAATTTTAACACTCAGCCACTTTGGCCAAAATCACACCTCATCATCACTGTTAATTTGTGGCATTTCGAAGAGTCTGTTTAATTGGCACTCCAAGGTAAAGAGGTTTACAATAAATAAATCTGTAAGTAGTTGATTTCTCATCTAAGTGATAGCTGATTAACAAACAACACTGGACTCCATAACCTTTTTGCCTTGATGTCTTACACTGTTTTGGCATATGTAATCAGGTCATGAGAAGTGATTTGATGAGAAGTCCTGAAGGACAGGATGAGTTTGGAGGTTCCCTTTCATAACAGAGCTGACCAACTTTGAAGTAAGACTTTTAACAGAAAGCCCTGAGGCTTGAACTTGTTCATTAAAGCTACAGGACATCTATTTTTAATCTTACCAGAACTCTGTCAACAAAAGAACTCTTTTGATGTATATTAAAGCACCAGGGTCTTGAGCCTCAAAATATAAATGAGTTAGGAAAGCCTGACCTTGTTGCATTACATCATCACTGATGAAAGTCATATGGTCAGTTCATTCTCTTTCAGCTTTTTCTGTTTTTGATAAAAGTTAAGATGATGTGAATGCTACTGGCCATAGAGGGGACTCATTGCAACACTAGTAACTTGAAAAATATTACGGTTAAGACGGCTCATGATTCCCATCTGAGTTACTGATCATATTTTAGACACCCTGGGGTCTCCACTGGGACTGATCAAGTCAGTGAGTCCACAATTTTAGACCTTTTAGCACAAAATTCATTGAAAAAATTAGCAGAAAGTCCTCATAACAATTATAAAGTTTGATTTAGAAATTCAAGGCACTTAAAACTTTCTTGCTTACTATCGCTCTGGTATTATAACGAGGTTTTTGACTGAATACATGGAAAAACAAGGTCAGCTCAGCTTTCCTTCATGAGTTTTGGTGATAAGCTGCTAATGATAAATATGAAACATCAGCATTCTAGTGTCATTGTAAAAAAAAATTACATCCTGATTGTTAGAGGTGCCACTGTGCTTCAGGTCAGTGTGACACTTGTGAATCCATAGCTGTAGACTAACGAGTTATCGTACAGCCTCAAATGGGTGTAATAATGGTGACTACAGTGGAAAGGAGATTAAGGAAAGTTGATTCTGTAGCTGGTACTCAGGTGTTTTAGTTTCTTGAATTGCTCACGTTATGATGGACATGTCAGTTAAGAAAAACAGTCAGGCATAATTTCAAAATTTGGTTTCCCAGTGTGAATACAAATTATGAGCCACTAATTAGTAGCACTTGCCATAACTGCTAAATAATGATCATCTATCCATTCATTTTCTACCAATGCAGTGTAAGAAGAGGTGGCCAGATCTTTCTCTTTCCAGCCATATCCTCTGGCTCTGCTGGTGGACAACGTGAATTTCTGGATCCAGGAATCTCTCCAGAGTGTTTGCTGCAGGGTCTCCTCTCAGTTCAGGCAAAGACGAAAGAGCTCATCTAGGAGGCGTCCATGCCACTCAGATAACTGTACCCACCCAACTGGCTCCTTTTGATGCGGATGAGCAGCAGCCCCTATTTGGCATCTGTATTACTGCAAACATGGTACCAATCCATAAGCCAGTCTCCTGCCCCACTTTTCCCGTAACAAAGATTGAAGACTTGTGCTTATTAATTTGAGACAGTAGCACATCAGTAGCCTGAAAATAGCAGTCCACTGTTTCTCACCTAAGAACCATGGCCTCAGATTTAGAGGCACTAACTCTCATTTTAGGTACCTGACACTCTGCACGTGGAAAGTTGATGAAGAAAAGATCCACCAAATCTGACACGTCTTGATTGCACCCAGAAGAATCTTTAGCTGCAATTTTCCTAATAATTACCTACACCTTAATCTGTAAAGTATTAAGTTCAAGTGTAGCTTACATGTAAGATTGAATCCTGTGACTCAGAAATAGGCTCCTACAAGTCAAAGTCTGTAAGTATTTTGTATAATAAACAATAACAATAACTAAAAATACAAACTGTGACACATTCTGTCAAAACACTCATGTGTGCCATCTAAGATATCACCTTTACACTCACTAACCCCTTTCGCCTTATTGTACATGACCTACATTAAATTTCTAAACAGCTTCACAACTTGAACAGAGCTGTTTTTCTTCAGATCACCACCTCAGCAGTATTTTCTTGCTGCATTTATGAAACCCTTTTTTTCATGTCATGACATTTGCTGATTTTTCTTTTCATTTGTGTTTAATTCATCCTTGTCATTTAAGGAACTCGGGCTAATAATTTATTTCCCTCTGTGCTCTATGCATGACATTTTAGGTCCTTTTGAGGGCTTCGACAAAACTAAATTACATATTTTTTTCTGAAATATGCCTTTTGAATAGCACAGTAAAAAGACCGTGATGGACAAAAGAAAAGAAGCGCAGCATTCTCTGTGTTCAGGGCAGAAGCTAGGATATTCCTCTGTGCCTGCCTTTATTACAGAGAAGATGAGCCTAAGTCTGGCAGACAGTGTGGTAGCGGCAAGGTTATATAGAGGTTTCCACTGAAAATGTTTGCTCAGATACAATTTTTAAAGCCTCTCCTGTAACTAATCCATGAAATAAGCAAGATTTGGACAATCTCCTGACTGAGAGGCATATAAAGGTTTGAGCGGATATGCGCGTGCTTTTGTGTGTGTGACTGAACACAACTTTAGGGTGGAAGAAGGAAGAAAGAGTGAGCGAGCAGATTTTCACACGTTCAACACATTCACTGGATGTTCTCCAGGTCTCGCCAGCAAACAAGTAGGTATGTGTGTAATATATTTTCCTCTCGCAGACAATACAATGTGGCTTTACGATCTTTCACAATTCCATAACACCTCAAATCCACCCCCTTGTACTTTTTGTTAGGATCTGAGTCCCCTGGAAACAATACTTTTTTTTTTTAACAGCTGATACAATGTTACTACTTTATATTGTAGTTTTCAGTCAGCTCTTTCAGCATAAGTCTGTCAGGGTTTTTAGACCACTGCTCCATTAGAACAAAGTAAACCCAACTTGGGCAGTTTTGATGTATATACAGCCTGGGTAAAGTCCACAGTGACACTTGAGCATTTTACACATATCTTGTGGGAAGGGCCAGAATTTAAGTGTGAAAAAGGGGTGCTGGTTTGGTGAACAGATGTGCTCTACAACATTTACCAAACTATTGATTCCATCGCTCTGGACACAAGTAGGGATATTCTTGGTTTTAGCAGTTTTTAAAATGGTTTAATTGACTGACTCTGTGATGAACTCGCTGTGTGCAGGCAGGTGAGGATCCAAATGCAAAACTTACAGCAGCGAAAGCTAAACTCAGAATCCAGCTTTATTTGCTGAATGGCCAAAAGTAGATACGAAACTAAACTGGGGAATACTAATGAATACACTCACGGGGAAACACAGGGAGAGTCACACAGCTATGAGGGAGGTCGTGACATGGAACTGAGGGAGACGCAGACATAAATACACAGACAGACAGACAGAAAAAGGGCGAAGACAAACCCGGTGAAAAGTAGACAGACAGATGTCAGATGATTTGTAGCCTTCACTTTCAGCATAAAAATCCTAAAAAGCACCATTAAAAAGTGAGAAGTTTCACCTTTTAAACATTTCATCAAAGCATTTAGCAAGTATTTGTGTGTTATCCTCAGTGTGAAGTTAACCAGACATTAAAGTATAAAAGAAGACAACATGGAAACAGCTGCTGTTGCCATCAGGCCTGTCTGCTGTTTACATATCAGAATGGTAATTAATTGTCTGGGGGTTTTTTTGTCACAATGATTTTCAGACAGGAATCCTCACCATACTGTGAAGCACCTTGTAACTTTGATTTAGACAATTCTACAGAAATAAATTTGATAATTATAATTTTCTGCTACCCATAGGCTTTGTGGCTTATGAGAGCAAAGTGAAATATAGAATATGTAAGCACTTATTATGGACGTGTGATGGAAGAAACCACTGACTGAGCTGATCAATGGATGTCTCTACCTGACAGCTGGTGAGGTCAATATCAGTAGAAAAGTAATGTGTTGGTACAGTTACTTTGTTTGTTTACATTTTTTAAAAACCCAAAACATTAGCTTTTTTCGATTCATCAGACTATTTGTGGGATTGATATAGAAAAATTGAAAAGCCAATCTTTCTTTGCCTCTGTTACATTTCCCCTTTGTTTGGGGCAGATTAAAACTTCCAGAACTATTGCCTTGTTATTGAGTCCATAATGTTTTGTTTTGTTTTTTTTAAATTGATATTTCTATTTATGGTGCATCTATTTAATCACCTCCACCAAAGTAATTTTCTAATAATTACATTTTTAAACATGATATATTTTAGAATTATGATTCAGCCTTTATTCTGTCAGGATCATCCCACACTGCTTAAATAATGTTGTAGTCCGAGCTCTGGGGAAGCCAGTGCATAATGTTTCATCATGTGTTTTTCTATTATTGTAAGCTTTACTGCATTGGCAGTGTGTCTGGTATCATTGTCATAATCAAAAATAGCTGCAAATCACATGCTTTCCAATTCGTCTTTTTTCCTCCGGTTAACTTGTTTCCATAAAATTTTAGGGACACATTGCACACCGTGCTGACATATGAAAATAGGTGAAAAGCAGTCAATGTCCAAAGAAAAACTTTTAAAGAACTTCATAAATCCTGGATAATTACTGCCTAAAACTAGTTTTAAAAATGACAGTTTGGCTCATTGGAAGTAAAATATAAAGAAATGAGGGGTGGCTCAAGAGTTTTGCACAGTATTGTATGTTTTACAACTGTGTCTTAAATGTAATCTGAAGACATAATTTTCAAAATCTAATAACAGCATAATGAAAATACTAGATACAAACAAATAGTGAAATAGTAATAACAAAAAACCCTTCAAGAAAGTGCAACATATTAGTTTCAAATTTCCACCCTGTTCATCAGAGCGGTTTCATTATACGCTGAATATACTGAACAAATAAAGGCTTGGACATCTACTTGTTCTGAAACTCACAGCCTCAATGCTTCCCTCACACTAACATGCCTGTAACTGATCAGTGTGAACATGTGTAACTCCTGCCAAGTTAAATCCTTTACAGATATATAAATGGCATAATAAGTTCGATTTCAAAGTTTAGAAAGTTTAAAACATTTGATGAAGAGTTGAGAGAAGATTGCGACAAAAGAATTTGGTTTGTATCTAGAAGAATATGATAATAATTAATAATACACAAAATGAAGACATTCAAAGTGTGTTTAATGCTGAAATAAAAATAATCGTGTTGTTTTGGGGGGAAAATAGATATAAACAAGTAGTGTCAAATCTTTCACTAGAAAACCATATACTGTATAATAAAACACAAACAAAAACACTGGAAAAGGTTTATGGGACCCTGTTTGAATGCTGATATATTTGAATCTGGTGTCTAGTGTCAATCACTGCGAGGCATGAACTGTGCTGCTATTGTTTTGCTTTATTGTTTGAATTGGGGGGAGGAGGATTTTAAGGAAAGGATTTGGGGGTGAATTTGACATTTTTCTGGAAAGGATGTTTATTTTTAGGATGTGGCTCGTTGCATGTTAAATGAGAAGAAATGTTTTATTTCTTTTCTTTTTGTTTTGGGGTTGGACTCTTTATTTTTGCCTACTTTATCACAATTTTCAATTATAAATACTCATTGTAGTTTTTTTAAAAAAGAACAAAGAGAGAACAAAGAAAAAGCCCTTGAACCAGATCAGTAGTGCATGCAGGAAGCAAGGGTGGTGTGGGGTGCAGTGGATGATGGACAGGCAGCACAGGTGACCTGAGAGCCCTGTACATCGTCAAGGTTTGAGCATGGGGACGTCCAACACTGGTGTGAGCAGCAATCACACTGGCAGTGTAGAATCTCATCTTGGACTGCCTTCTCTCCTCTGTCTGCGGTTCACCGGCTGTGTGCGGGCCAGCAGGTTTACATGCTTTCCCGACTCTCCCAGAGAGTGATGTGTACTGGTCTCTGTCCAAGGTGCTGAACCTCCAATGATGCATAGTGGTTCCCTTCTTGGTGAGCTGTCTTTCCTAAGCAAAAAAGGAATCAGGATGCTTATCTGAGGTTTGGCTTTCAGCTGAGCTTTAGCATCAACTTGTTCACTTTCTTGTACTGTGGTTGTTTTTTTGTAAAAAAAAACAAAAAACCCCAAAAACAAACCTTTATTAAACTTGAACTTTGAATTCTTAAAGGACACAGCTGCAAATGTTAGATATATTTGTTATTGTGAGCAAATGCCACACAATACAAATGTGCAAATACTGTGAAAGTCTGAGCTCTTAAATCAAAAAGCAATAAACGGATCATTTTTTGGAATTACTTTCAGTTGTGGATTAATACACATTTAGTGCTTTAGTGGCAGTTTATGTGTGACTGACTCTGAATAAAGTGGTACAGTACAGCAGTGTGAATCATGGAAATTAGAAAAGTTTGTGGCCAATAATAGAAGACATCGGGGTTTGGACACACACACACACACAAAGTGAATTTCTGTCGCTCATTATGTCTGACATTTAAAGGTGACATTTACCTGGGATTATCTGCAAGTGCATTATTTATTGCAGCTGTGTTACTAGAGATTAGTGCGATTTTAATTAACTTTTTTTTAACTATTAAAGCTAGTCGTTACATAACTGACACTGTGGACCTTCTCAGCAGTGAGAGTTTAGATGTTATAATTGCTGAAGTTCCAATAGCTAAGGGGATGCACAGTGACACATCTGGAAAATGCAACTTATAGTGTTTAACAAATTCACTGGAGCAGCTGTTATAAAAAAACAAATATAAGAAAACAAATATTTTAGAAATCTGTCACAAACTTGCTTAAGGTCATGAACTTTAACATTTTCTTTTCTTTAACATTTAAGATGCTAACACAGGTCGCTTGTTTGTTTTTTTTGGCAGATTCTCCAAGTATTGCAGTCTGACCTTAATACAAATTGGCTGGCACATTTATCTCTGGGAACACTAGGAACTATCTTCAATATTTTCCACTTGTAAATAATCTTCCACACTGTAGAATGACGGACATTAAATGGTCTGGAACTGGCCTTTAAAATATTTTCCATATCAACTGGCAGCAAAAGTTGCTTGTTTGAGATCCTTGCTGATGTTTTCCTTCGTAGCATTATGTTAAGTCACACCTGAATGCTCCAAACTGGCAAACTGGCAAAACATCTGCTTTTAACGAGGTGCTCATACCTGATAGTAATCAATAATCAAGTATATTTGATTATAGGCACCTGGCTGCTACTTATACTCTTTATTCCCATGGAAGCAATCAATTTGTATTTTTTGTGTGTGTGTGTGTTTACAGTATTCCAGTGTCCTGTATTACTATATGTTGTACTTGCTAGTAACATTTAGTCAGTTTTCCTTAAAATCCAGTTCACTTTATTTGCATAGCTCCAAGTAAAAACAAAAGGCTTTATACTGTAAGATAAGAAGTGTAATATTAAAGAGTGAAACACCAAACATACAGTGATCCACTATGAGCAAATGCTTCATGCCTTACATAATCATAACCCTAATCAGCCCTTCTTGTGTATAGCCCAGCCTTCTTTGTGTCTGTATCACCTTAACGCGCTTTATATTGTAAGTAGACCCTACAATAATAAAATACAGAGAAAACCCCCCAAATCTCCTATGAGCAAGCACTTTGGTGACAGTGAGAAGGAAAAAAAAAACTGTAATTACCCATTTGGTTTATATTTACAGTTCCTCACATTTGCTTTCATTTGAGGAAAAAGGATCCTACGGATTATTTCTCATCTTATCTGTTTAAGCATATCCTAGTATGGGAAGTAGTGAAGTTCTTTAATTGTCATGTCCCTGTGCAGCTTTTTGTTCCTCTTAACTTCATAAATACCAAAACATAAAGTGTATGACACACAAAGAAAAAGTTTTTGTTTGCTCATAACCCACAAAACATTATTAATGTATACTGATGTTCATTTTAATCAAATAGCAGATGATCGTAACTAACCATATTCAAACACAAGCCACGGCTAAAAGCTGATATGCATGATAATGGAAGCTGCCTGCAGAATATTCTTGCAGTATTATGAGAAAATGATGAATATTTGACAGCAAACCCCACTGGAGGGACTCTCTCTGGCAGAGCTCATTTTGAGTGGCATCTGCTGACTTTCCAGAGAGAGCCCAACCATATTCTAGAGGTGGCAATTTTAGAAAATAAATTCAGCGCCTTCACCTAACATTGGGGGGTCTCTGAAGTTTAAGAGGTCTTGATAATTTCTCCCTTGCTTTTCAGAGAATTGTGGGCCATCAGGACTCACACCAAGGAGGGACATAAGAGAGCAAGGATGCAGACAAAGGGAACAGACATCTGTACATTTCAGAAGGAGAGCATATAACTGTTGATTACTAATGAAGGGCACTGAGGAATTTAAGACTCAAGGTCAACTATATCAGCACAAACAGAAAAAAACCCTCCCACTGGATATATTTGCATGCAATTAAAGGAGACATAATGAAGGCAACATTATTGATTTAATTAAGATAATGTTGCGTTACATATGGCCAATGAACAATACAGTCCTATGTATGCTCATTGAAAAAAATAATGCGGCTCTTGGTCAAACACATTGCTTTAGTGAAACTAAATCTCTTAATTATGAATACATTTAACTGCAAAAAAACCCTTATGGCTAAAAAAGAAACTTGATGCTATTGTTACTAATTAATTTGGTGGGACATAATACTATATGATGTCTATGGCTACATGATGGAGAAGGACTGAAAGGAGTGAGGATAATAAATAGAGGAGATACTGCTGTGTTATGGTAATAACCCTGGAATATATCAGGAATCACTCAATAGCCAAGTCATTAAAAATATTTTTCAGGTAGCTGCGTCAATCTGCACATAAGGAGGCCACAAATTAAAAAATAGGAACCTTTTTCAAAATAAAAGACCTCATCTTCTAAAAGGTTCTTGGTACAGGGTTACTGTACAGCTGTGAACATACAGTGACCTTGTTTGATCATTTCTACCGTACCTGTTCTTTGGACCATCCATTAAGGCTGAGCCCATTATGACTAACAAGAAATGGTACTTACACTTTCCCAGCCAGAGAAATATTTCCAAGTTGCTGAATGGGCATTATCTGTAGTATTTATGCTAATAAGCTGTGTGTAAACTCCTCTTCTTCTCCACTGACTTCATAGTGTATTTTCTTCTTTACTTAATTTCCAACTGGGAAATGTAATACTATGTCATCAGGTAATATACAGATTGCTGGAACAAATTTTGTCATTGGCAGAGATAGGAATGAATACATTGTCTTAACTAAGTTATCTTAAGTAAGCATTACTTACTTTATTCAAGGCAACAAGTTTGCATATTTTTTTTTCAGTTCTGGGAACTAACGAGATTTTACAGTGCACAGACCTTTACCTCAGTCTTACCTTGGGTTCTTCCATCAGTGTTGGGAGGAACAGCGGACTCGGTGTCTGACGTTCTTGCCTTGAGAGGTAAGATGCATTTTCATTTTTAAGAAAGGAAACAGAAAGGAGACAAAAGCCCAAACTTTAGACATAGTTTTTTTTTATTTTTTTTTATGAATTTATTAGTAGAAAATAGTACAAAGCCTCTTTGCCTATTCGGTACAGGCATTTTAAGATTTAGGGAATAAGGACATATTTATTCACAGAACCTTGGCGAGTGTATTCACATAAATGTGGTGTAGTGGTAAGCCATATATCAAATTCCTTTTGGTGTTTATGGAGAAACTGAGGTGGGTCCCAAGGTGGGAATGATGTCTACGTTTATATAAGGATAAAAAAGTGTGAATAAAGAAACAAGCTCATTTTTTCTCTCAGCCTACACAGGCATCTGCTAAAGACTAAAGAGTATGTGAGATTTATAAGGACGACACTGATTAATTTTTACATCTGACATATTGACAGATTCTCTACTTTTAGATGCTATTTTGAAAATGTAAAAGCCACATTCTTTACAGAATACAACAAAGGCCTAAATCAGCTTCTGATGGGAAATTTGTAAGAAGAATTACTGAGAAAACCACTACTTTTATACCTGTCTGATCTCTTACTGGTGTGTCTGTAGAGGGCTAATATCTGATATGTGCATATTACAAAGTTCTCTAAAGGAAAGTCTATGCAGAAGGCATGCAGAGCAAAAAAAATATTAATCAATTCATAAAGCTTTTGAAAAGACTGAAAAGTGAGCGTAAATGGAGAGACGGTGGGCTATAAAGTCCTTGCGCATCCCTGCAGTCATAACAAGACCACTGATCCTCTGAAGCACATGTGGTATTAGTATTCAAAGTAAAATTTTATAGCCCTGCTGGGGGAAACTTATAGTCAGTGCAGAGAGTCAACCATTTCAAGGATTTTCTAAAGAGCTCAATCATGTGTCTTCCCACTGAATTGGACTACTCCCATTTTCCCTGACTTTGCTGCTGCAGACTTTTCTTTCAAATCATTTCAAATTAATATCCCACTGCCTTGTTTTCATTAGTTTTCCATGTGCAGTAGGATTGCATAATTTGATAGATTTAAAGTCTTTCATACACCCCGAGGGAGGAAAAAACCCAGCCTCATTAGAGTGACAGATAAACCGCAAATACCAGAGCAGCTGATAAAGGGCTTGCAGAAAGAAATTTAATTACCTAGAAAAAAAGTAGAAGAATAAAAAAACTGAGGGAAAACAACAACTGCACTCTCAGGAAACAGATCACAATTCTCTGACTTCTTAAACAGAAACACAATGCAGCCACATTGGCAAGAGAGAGAGCCTGAGTGGTTGCAAAGCATTAATAAAACTGCCAAATTAGAATTTCCTCAAACTGGTTTGTGTGCCAAGTTGGTAAAGTTATGAGTCTGCGTACTGTAATGATAGAAAATCTAGGTGCTAAAGAGGGATGGTGAATAGTATAGAATAGACTAGAATAGACTAGACTAGACTAGACTAGAATAGAATAGAATAGAATAGAATAGAATATCCCTTTATTGTCATTGTACACGTACAATGGCACTCTACACCAACTATGCCGGTATAAAATGAATACCATCACAAACACAATGTCAGGGGTGTTGCCTGCCTTCTATTTGATTTGTACTAATTAACCCACAACAGTCTTTCACATCATAAAACATGAGCTGTAATCTCCATATTCAGATGGAATCATTGCTGTATGTAGCACCAGCTGTGCTTTGAATGCTCAGGTAGAATAGAAAAGCCCTGCAAAAGAACCAGTCCAGTTACCATTTACAATGGTGTTTTGGAGAAAAGAAACTGGCCTTTTCCCCTGCAAATCATTTAAGAAATGAATAAACGTCAGGATATGCACGATGTGGCCGAGTTTTGCATCATCCATGTACAAGAATCTAATCATTAAACTCAATTTTCTCCAGTCTGCTCTTGACTCAAATTGTCTCTCTGCGAATATGAGTTGAATCAAAGGTAGTGCTCACTCAAACTGAGTCAGCCTTTTGAAGACATTTGACTGAAGGTATTATCTCTTAAAAGATGTTACTATACACATGAATCTATTAGCCATTTTTAGGACAAGAATTGCCAAAGATTTAACGAGTTGTCTGCTATATTAATACCTGTTAAGAATAAGTAGTTAATTTTGTTAAGCAGTCTAATTATTATTACATTACATTATGGCTTCACTGATGTCTCAGTCCATGTCAGTATGATCAGCATCTTTGTCTCATCCCGTCACTGTTGAGTGGCCTTTTTGGAGGCAAGTTATATCTTGACAGAATTCTTGCACATCTTTATTTGACGATCTATCCAGAGTGTGCCGGACCATCTCTCCCTATGATAGTATAAAGATAAGGCTAAATCCCACACCCTCCTGCAGATGTGAACTGGATAGGTATAAAAAAAAAATGGATTGTTATTGGTGATTCTTATAACGTTTCTGAGCTAACAGACAGTCCAGTAAATGCACTGAGAATTGCTGAAGACACTAATAAAAACCTCAATCAAGACATTGTATTTGATAAGAAGATACGATACAATGGTTAGTTTTGCAAATACACTTTCTTTTCTACATTTATTTAGTATTTTCTAGGCCAATAAGAAGTAAAATGGTGACACTTCATTTCAGTTAAAATCTGGTAAATTATTAATATAAAGTACACCAATGGAATAATCACTTGACAATACGATGCACAAAACTGTGAGTAGCTGCAAAGGGATAGGACAGAAAATAATGAATGCGACCTGACAAATGATGTACCATTAATTTCAAACTTATAGATAATGATGAGTTACTAAGCAACAGACTGTGAGATACTGTGTTAATGAGACATGAAGTAATAATTACTTCATAAATATATGTGAATATACATGAGTTGTTGCTCCAATTTGTTATTTTTTTTTTTATACAAGATGTATATGCCAATGAGCTAATTGAAAATCTACCAAAGTTTCAATTCGAACATTTTGGTCCATGTTAAACTTACTGAGCACACACAGACTTTTTTTATGCAGTTGGAGGTTATTAGAGACATTGCTGGTGCTAACCTCTAATTGTACCGCTACATGAATTATTAGTTAAACTGCTGTGGTTTCCCTTTATAATTGTAGTGTTTCACAATATGCAATATACAATTATGATTAATAATTTGGTGCTATATAAATAAAACTGAATTGACTTGAATTAAGATATTAATAACAACATGCCTGACTGCTTGTTTGTATTTCCATTGCATCTATTTTTAACCCCAGTTGTTTTGTTTGCAGTTCTAAGATCTTAGAAATTACTTTCATGACTGCTGTGCTGTCATAACTGAGAGATTCAGGAGCCTCAAAAAATAACTGCAATTGTGTGTTAAAGCAGATGCCTACTGGTCTGTCATTTTAAAAATATCACAACAAAGAAAACCAATTATGTGGAAGTGATGCAGTCCAGAGCTAAACACTGGCTTCATAAACAAATCGTGCTCCAGCATTCAAAAAGGTAGCAATATGATTTTTAAGTATGCATAGATATGTGATATTACCAAAATAATAAAAAATACATTTCCCTTGAAATTGGAACATTAATCATGTCAAGACTGCAGAAAATTGCATAATGTTATTAATCATATTTGATGCCCCCAAAAAACAAAGGTACTTTTAAAGTTAAATTTGGTGCTGGAGCAGAAATCAATATATAAAGACTCTTCTTGATTCATTCACAGCTTGCAATTTCACAACATCCTTTTTTCTATTTGGGGATGATGTGGAGATTATGTGAAAGCTGTCAGATGGAATCAGGTTAGTCACCAGCGAGCTTGCCGTTCGGAGCTGTGACTGTGTCGCAGTGACACATACTGTACCACAGAGGCCTATCTCATACTGATCACACTTGGCATGTTTCTTCTGATTGCAACATATAGCGAGTGAACAGACGCAAATGCACCAGTGCAAGATGGGGGTGTGAATGTATGCTCTGCATGAGGATTATCAGAAAAAAAAAAAAGAATTACAGATGGCAAATAATATGGAAAGCCCCAGAGGGAATGTAAAATGCTACTTTTCAAGTAAGTCTGATAATATCTAGGGATGTTTATTTGGCTGTTAGTCATTTCTTTAAAACTCATAGCTGCATTTAAAGTTGTCACAGTATCCATTTCTTCATAATATCAATTACAAAGTGCTTAACACCTGTACTGTAATACATAAACAACTGTATGTACATTTTTAAAAGCAAATAACATTACATGAAATCACTGTTGAATGTTAAATGTCACATTGATACTTCAGAAATAAGACTTTATTTTTCATTCTTTGTTTACATAAAATTGGACAGTAGCTCAGAAGAAATGTCTGACAGTAAGTGAATTTGATCCTAAATGCTATTGTATCAAAGAATTTTCACATCCATGCTTTATAGTTGGGCAACAAACGAAGCGTTCTTATCTGGAAAGCAATGTTTCAGTTAGGCCTTAAAATTCTATGCAAACACTGCAAGGAGTTTTACTTGTAAAAACACCCTTAATGGACCTGATGTAACCATACTGATACTGATACACACAGGAAACACTTGCACAGTTGGACTGCCACATGATGCAGACAGTGCCTTGCAATTAAATTCTCATACCACTTTGCTGAGTCAACTTTCATGACCCGAGTCATCCATCCAGTAATAAGCCCTAGGTGCATAACAAATGAGTCCACATTAAACAGAGAATGTTGTGTTTGACACATGGAGGAGTGCCTCACTGTTTCTCAGGACTAATTGTCTCTCATTAGTATGAAAAGCATGACATGATACAGTTTATACAGCAAGGCAGTGAGGCGTGTTGGAGCTGTTTACCCATGTGGTGGCTCTTTTATCTTTCCTTGTTTTAATTTCTTTTCTGTACTTGTGATAGACTGGACAATGTTATTTTTTTTATTTTTATTTGGGGGCTTAAAGTAAATGCAGAACGTCGTCCACTGGTAGTAGACTGACTCGATTAGTTGGTACCTGATGGGGTTGCTAAAAGAAATATCCAAATTAAACTTAAAGAGATAAAATCCTTTGAATTGAAGGGATTTGCTGTGTGTCCTTCCATATACATAAGGTGTCCTTTGTATTAGTGCTATGATGCATCAGCTCCAAAAACCACTGGACTGATAGCAGGACATTAGCTTCTGTACAAAGTGGAAACAATTTGTTTTGCATTTAGTTTACTTTGGTTTTCACTTTTGGAGTCTCACTCTTTCCAGTGTTCTACTGGATCACTGTGTAAAAATCCTTTACAAGCACAGAGCGTTTATGTAAACTTTACACAGGAGGCATCTGGGTTGGTTCAAACCCAGGAACCCCCTTATTGTGATCCAACAGTGCAAACCATTGAGACACTGTAATGCTAATTCATTTTGTTTTCAATCACTTGGGTTAGGTTTAGGCACAAAAACTACTTCAGACTTTAAAAAAAACATGGACGTAGTTTCTGTGTATGAAAAGCAGGGTCAGTGCTGAACTGCCTCAATCCTATAATCTTTTGAAAGGCCAGCAGGAGGCAATTCTATAGCCTCCTAGGACCAGGCGTCCACGTATGTGGACATCACATTTTGGGTTGTCTAGACTAAAATACTAAATTGTGCTCTACAAGAGGCTGATATCCACTTACGAGGACATTAT